>LPNX011058093.1:160681-206522 GCA_001517045.1 Pseudotsuga menziesii | reverse complement strand
ATGTTACAATCTATACTATAAATATGTAAATAAAGTCGACAAATTAACAAGTATAGTTCTTACCCCTATTGGTGAAGAACCAAACCCATAAGCAATATTGACAACTGCATCAATGTTCTCAATGTTGATCGACGGAGTATGCGACTGCGGTGTGCCATGGGAAACTAGTTGTATATTTGTTCAGATAATTTCGTAGATAATTAAATAGAAATAAATTGTGAAACAATTGAACATTTTGACATGAAACAAAATATAATATGAAAATAATGAGTTTTACTTACAAAGCGAAGTAATCCATCATCTCTGAAGTTGGAAGCAGTTCCATAGAATATGCCTCCACATGATGTGCAAGGGTGTGGAGTAACGTGATGCTCTGAAGACTTTGCATCTCCTCTATGATCTGTAGATGGGCCCGCCTTAGAAGTGCCATCCCCTTGGTCTACATTGCCTTGGACATCAGTCCCATGCTGAAGCAATGTATGTGCCATGTCAATTAATGCCTCCTGTGTATTCTCAATCACAATACCTGCAGGAGGATATACCCGAGGGGGTTTTGGTGTGCATGGTGGGCGTGGCATACGGTTAGGATCTGTCTTGGAATTTTCCCTATCTTGGGGAATCCCATGACCAACACCTTGGTTTCCTAAGAGATCGAAGTAGTTAACATGTTTCCCTAGGATGAATTCTGCATGCAACTTACTAAGGAAAAAAAATGGGATGTCCCTATTCCCATGGGGGTCTTCATGAAATACCATATACCAACGATCCATCCAATTGGCCTTTATATTTGGTTCAATGCACTAGTCTATGGAAATGTGTCCTTGAATGGTGGGTGGAACCAATCCGGTGATAGGGTCCTAGAATAATGAAAATAAATGGTCTTTTGTAATTTTAAGGGATTTGATTTCTTTATGAGTCAATCCATCAGAGTAGTATTGCCTCATGGATTCTCTGTACGAGCTAATGTTGTACAGAGCTCCTTGGGCTTCAGTAATTGTGTCTGTTATTGTGTCCAAGGCATCGGCAAAAGACTCTCTCAAACGATCCCCCCCTCTAATAGATGAGCTAAGGTGCCTCAATGATGCCAAGCACGCAATAATCTATGTGTTTCTATCTTGTTCCCCCTCCGGGTTTAGGTTTGGGTTTGGGTTAGGTTGTGGGTTAGGTTATTGTGGGTTAGGTTTTGGTTTAGGTTGTTGTGGGTTATTAGAGGGTGGGTTTATCACATTGTGTTGTCTGTTAAGATTTAAACAAAAATCTACAAGTTATTTTACTTTTAATCATTATTTGATTGAACATTCAATTTTTTTTTAAAATTTGTTTAAAATAATTATAAAAACCATGAAATTATGGAAAAATTTAAAGAATGGAAGACTAAGAGAAAAGGATAATCTAGAATTTACCTACCATTGGAGCAATCGACCTCGAACTCGACCTTGAAAAGTTAAAATGCAAATCGCACTTGCGCTATTTTTCCCTTGCGGTTTTTCGCTATCCCGATCTTGTGCAAATGAAATTTGAGGGGCCTGCGGCCTCTGTTTTTTTCTTTTCTTTTCAATATCGCATATGCGATATATCGCACTTGCGATATTGAAAAGTAAGAAACACTATATTGCATGTTTTTTTATCAAGGGTAATATATGGTATCATTTGTGTATATTTTCTAGGCACGTTGTGGAGATCCATTATTAGCCATATGTACTATGCAATGTTAACATACTACTTTTTGGAGATAATATCACTATGTTGTTATTATTTAATAGTATTGATCATTATTTCCCTTTGCACATATTGCTTTCAACTTACAAGCACTAAATATCTTATGGTATGTAAGAAACATTTCTGAGTCCTCTTACATTCCTTGTTCTATCCAGATATAATTTAATTGGAAGAATTCATGATACAATACCAAATGGATTATTGTGTATTAATATCTCATATGTTAATGAAGAAAAATTTAGGCTTGCCTATCTACTAGTTGATGGAAGGTTTGAAAGAGTAGGAAGGATGAAAAGAGTGTCATTCAAAGCTCATTATACTATGGAGGCTATGAGAAATTATATGATTGATCTTGTTCCTTCTGAGATTACAATATTGGCACAAACATTCTATTCAAAGAAACTCAAATAGAAAAATATATATAATTCACATTTTTCATTGATGCCGTATTGTTTTCTATGAACAATAAATTCTAGGAAAATCTATAGATATGTTTTGGACCTTGCTATTGTAGTCCATCCAATGCAAATATCAAAATGAAATTGATTGATTGGGTGTTGTTGGAAGTAGGAAACCTTCATTGGGAAGGTAGTGGAAGAAGAGAGTGAGATGGAAGGGTTGTTGAATGGTTACTCTAAAATCATGGATTTCGATCTCTACATTTTGAATATCTTTAGATCGAATATCCTCCACAATGGTTTCTTCATAAAACCTAAAAAATCCATCCTACTCATATCATCCCATGAACCATCACCTTTAATGAAGCAAGATTGAAGCATGAAGCAAGGAACCAACATGATGTATCGATGTAAGGAACCAACATGATGAATGGATGGGTATCATTAGTATGGATAGGTATCAACCGTGTCTTCCACATCCATTATGATCATTTAACAATCCTTCCAACAATAATGTTAAATATCACATATGCGATGATATCGCATATGCGATATATCCCACTTGCGATATATCGCATATACATTTTGTAAATGTTGAATATTGCATATGCAATATATCCCACTTCCGATATATCGCATATGCATTTTGTAAATGTTGAATATTGCATATGCGATATATCCCATACGTGATACGTTTTCACGAACCTTAGCCTTGTGTTTGGGCTTGGGTTATTCCGAATGTACCATCAATAAGGCATATGCATTCTTGATATGCACTTCAGAAGTGCGTTTCTGATTTCCTAAGTGGCACCAAAAAGTGGAACCAACTTTGTGTGAGTGCCCGGGTATGTTATATTATGGTTATGTTTGTTCATGTCTTTTGTTGGATTACAAGATTTAATGTAAGGTTTTCTAATGATTGGTTTTACTTATGTTTGGAATGGCTTTGTTGTATTTCGACATCCATCAAGTGTTATCTTGCATTACAACATTCACGAAGCTCTATTTTTCATTGCCAAAGTTTTCCATGGTTATGTTGCATTATGGTTATGTTCATTAATTGCTTTTCTTGGATTATGAGATTCATTTGGAATGGTTTTGTTGGATTTCAACATCCATCAAGGGTTATGTTGTATTATGACATTTATGAGGGCTCATATTGGATTGTGACTTTCCTCAATGGTTATGTTGCATTCTTGTTATGTTGATACATATCTTTTTTTGTATTATGAGATTCATTATAAGGTTTTGCAAGGGTTGGGTTTAGTGAACCATGGTTGAATGTCATAATGTGATAGGACCCTTAATGAACATCGCAATGCAATTTAACACTTGATAAACATGACAATGAGACATAATGCTTAATGAATGTCAAATGTCACATTATAATGTGTCACATATTTGGTTGTGTTGGCATATACCGGACACTATAGTGAACAATGGCTAACTTTAGTGAGCGATGTTTAACTTTAGTTTTACCAAGGCCGTAATGTGGTATAACCCTTGACTAATGTCACAATGTGCCATAACCCTTGATGAACATCGCAATGCAACATAACCCTTGATAAACATCACAACATGACATAATCGTTGATGAAGGTTAAAGAAGATATTATTAGTGTGTTTCATTTTGGGTTGTTCCATGGTTGAATGTTGTCATGTGAGATAAACCTTGATGAACATCGTAATGCAATGTGTGTTACATAACCATTGATAAAAATCATAATGTGACATAACCCTTGATAAATGTCGAATGTCACATTATTAATGTGTCACATATTTAGTCGTGTTGGCATATACCAGCCATTGTAGGAAACCATGATTACATTTCGTAATGTGACATAACGCTTTATGAACGCTGCAATGCAATGTAAACCTTGATAAACATCACAATGTGACATAACCCTTGATGAATGTTGAATGTCACATTATTAATGTGTCACATATTTGGTTATGTTGGCATATACCGGACACTATAACGAACCATGGATGACTTTCCTCAGCCACATTTAACTTTAGTTTTACCAATCTCACAATTCGACATAACCCTTGACCAATGTTACAATATGACACATTTCTTGATTAGTGTCACAATGCAACATAACCCACGATAAACATCCCACTCTGATATAAACCTTGATGAACGATGAATGTCCCATTATTAATGTGTCACATTTTGGGTTGTGTTGGAATAAAATGGACACTATAGTGAACCATGGTTGAATGTCATAAAGTGGCATAACCCTTGATGAGTGTTCCAATGCAGTGTAACCATTGATAATCATCATAATGAGACACAACCCTTGATGACTACCAAATGTCACATTATTAACATGTCGCATATTTGGTTGTGTCATCATATATCAGACACTTTAGAGAACCATGGTTAACTTTGGTCAAGCATGTTTGACTTTGGTTTGACAAATGTTGTAATGCAGCATAACCCTTGACTAATGTCACAATCTGACATAACCTTGGATCAAGGTCGCAATGCAACATAAACCTTTTTAAACATAACAATGTGATATAAACCTTGATGAATGGGATATGTCACATTATTAGTGTGTCACGTCTTTGGTTGTGTCATCATATATCGAACACTGAAGTGAACCATTATTAATGTGTCACATCTTTGGTTGTGTCAGAATACACAAGACACTGTAATGAGCCACGAATGACTTTAGCAAAAAATGTTTGACTTTAGTTTGACCAATGTCACAATGTGACATAACCCTTGACCAATGGCGCAATGTGACATAACCATTGAAGAACATCACAATGCAACGTAACCCTTGAAAAACATCATGATGTGACATAACCATTGATGAATGTTGAATGAAACATTATTAACATGTCGTATTTTGGGTTGTGTCAGCATATACTAGACACTGAAGTGAACCATGGTTGAATGTTGTCATGTTACAGAACCAAAGATAACAAAATGCTTCAGAAACATTCCAAATAGAAAACTATAAATTTGTGACAACAACATTGCAATCCCACATATAATTTGTTAATTGTTGCATTTTTACAATCTAATAAAATATTTCAAGAATATCACACATATGTATCTCAATGGTATTATAAATTAATTAAATATCATATTTAATTAATTTATAATATTATTGAAAATAAAATAATAGTTAAACAATAATATTATATATTAAATTAATTTTATTAATGTGTAACATATTTGGTTGTCTCAAGATATACTGGACATTGAAGCGAACATGGCTTACTTTGGTTAATGATGTTTCACTTTAGTTTGACAATAGTCAACCATGGTTGTCTTTAGCGAGTCATGATTGACTTTATAGTGGACATTGTAGTGAACCATGGCTCACTTTGGTTAGCCATGTTTAACTTTAGTTTAACAATTGTCAAAAATAGTTTATTTGGTGAGTCATCCTTGAATTTATCTTGGGAATTATTGCAATGCGGCATAACCCTTAACCCATGTCACAATGTGACATAACCCTTGATGAATGTCAAATGCAATGTAACTCTTGATAAACATTACAATGTGATATGACCTTTGATAAAAGTCGAATGCCGCATTATTAATCTATTGCATATGTAGTTGTATTGACATATATTGTTCATTATATCGAACCATGGATGACATTGGTTAATCATGTTTCACTTTAATTTGACAATATTTCATAATATTTCAATCATAATTCACTTTAATCATATTGAACTTTAGTTTGACAATATTAGTGAACCATGTGACCATAGTCCACAATACAACATGAAATTTTATAAACATCGAATGTCCCATTATTAATGTGACACATTTTGGGCATTGTTGTAATGTGGCATAACCCTTGACCAATGTCACAATGTGGCATAACCCTTGAAGAAAATCACAATATGACATAACCCTCGATAAATGTTGGATATCACATAATTAATGTGTCCCATGTTTGGTTGTGTTGGCATATAACGAAAGATGTAGTGAACCATGGATGTCTCTCATCAACAAATGTCACAATGTGACATAACCCTTAATGAACGTCGCAATGCAACATAATGCTTCATGAATGTTGAATGTCACATTAATACACAACGATAATAATATTACAAAATGAAACAACAACATTAATAAATGCATATTCAAAATACTATTATATCCTATTACGTTTCTTAATGCACAAATTACAAATTTATTGCACAAATTATATCATTGTGCAATGGGAATATCCATAGAAAAAAGTGCAATGTAATGTATCTCATTTTAAAGTCACATTTAGAAAGTAATGACCGTAGTTAATTAGACATTATCATAAAACGCATATAACCTATAAGTCAATAAATGTTCTTTAACATTTTTGAGTTTCAAAAATAAATGTTTCTCTAATTTTTAAAAATATAGTAAACAATTTTTTTATTTCTATTTTTTTTAATAATTTATCATTTTTAATCTTTTTCAAACTTTTAAATAAAATTATTTAAATATGATTTTTGTGGATTTTTCTAAATATCAATAAATAAATCATTAATGTAAAATAACCCTTCATAATAACATTAAAATGATGAATAAGAAAAAATGATCCAACATGAAACTTTATGAATGTAAACATGTAAACAAACTCTTACAGACTATTGTAATTCCACATAAAAATGATGAATAAGAAAAAATGATCCAACATAAAACTTTATGAATGTAAACATGTAAAAAAAACTCTTACAGACTATTGTAATTCCACATAACCGTTGTTGAACATCAGAAAAGGAGAAATTCATTCAGAAACATGGGTAGAATACCATTTGTTAATGTGTCTCAACAATATACCAATTCACGTTAAAGAGTTTTTATTATAATTTTGAAGAAGTTTACTTTTTTATGTGAAGGATTCTTATAACTATTGTTTATAAAAATTGGTCACAAAACCATCCATATATATATTTATTGTTAAGTACAATTATTAAAGATAAAAAGTATAAGAAATATTTGTATTTAAATAAAAATAAAAGAAAAAATAAAATTATGTAAATAGTTATTGTTAGTTACAATTATTAACCAAAGATAGAAAATAAATTACTAAAGGAAAAAAAAGAAAGAAATAGAATTATCATATTTTGTGTAACTCCATTTTATAATTTTAAGTTATATTCTAAATATGTCAAAATTTAGAAATTTATATTTTAGGTTTAAATTTGTAATATATTTTTATGAATTTTTATTAATATTATTTTCTTCATTTTATAAATGTAAAAGCTATATTCTAAATATATTAAAATTTAGAAATTAATATTTAAGATCTAAATTTGTTTTTTTTAATCAATTTTTATATATATTATTGTTATTAATATATTTCATATCAATCATAAGAGTATTACTTTTTCTTTATATATGATAATGGTTAACTTTCATTGAGACTAGCTCACTATAATTTTGACAAGTTGAAAGGTTAAGAAGGTCGGTATTGCAATAAAGATTATGAATCTTAGATCTAATGTGGGTGTATGCAGGGCACTCTAAGAGGAAGTGATTTTCATCTTCAATGTTCGTATTCTCACAGAGATGGAAGATCCTTTCCTGTTTTAGGAACATTCCAACACCCGTTTCACTATGAATCTCATGAGAGTTCGTTCTTATATTGGCTATATTAGTTTTTTCCGGTGAACTAGTTAACACGGAGAGATACTTTTGATCTTTTAGAGTAGGGTTATGACCTCCTTATAAGATCTTAATTTTCTTTTAGCCTCTAAATCTTTCCCACACCATAGTTTTTCTTTAAACTTAGAAGTAACAATATTTTTGATGTTATTAATATTTTGCAATGCAATATTTGAGTCGATCTCCTAGTGGTTTAACGAGGCCCTCATATCTTTATACCAACCTTGCTTGAGCCTTAACAGGTTTTGGAGGAAACTAAAAGCTAACTTAGAAAGTCTATGGTCTCCCATGTTATTGATTTTGTGTTTGTAAATTATTAATTACATATATAATTATTAATTATATATATAAATATAAGAGTATTACTTCTTCATATATATATATTACATGGTACAATAAATTAATTATATATAAATATATATATTTCCTCTTTATTACAATATTATTAATAGAAAACTAATTAATCAATAAATTTTAATTATTAAAAAAATAACTCCTTGTGAATATATTAAACAAAATTAAACATTTTTAATACTTTTTATTTTTTTAAATTTAACATAAAGTTTTTATATGATTCTAAATTTTTTCCCACTTCAAACGGTTTAAAAAAAAATTAATAAAAACAAACAAAGTTCTTTATTAAGTTTTTCAAATTCAAATATATAAAAATTTATTTTTTATATAATTTAAATTTTTCATACAATTCTAAGTTTTTTTAAAGTCCTTTTAAGTTCAAAAATAAAAGTTTTTTATTAATATTTTTATTAAAATTTTAAATTTAATTATAAATTTTTTAAAGTTTTCATATAATTTTAAGTTTTTTAAGTTTAAAATTATGTTTTTTAAGCTTCTGATGATGATGATGATTAACGTCCATTGGGAGAAACTTTGGTCTATTGGATCTTAAGAAGGAAAATACTTGGTTTACTTTAAAATCTTGTTCGTGTGCTCAAAAAGCTTTCCAAGAAGCTTTCCAAACTCACTATAGTTTTGGCAAGTTAGGAGGTTATAAAGGTTTGTATTGTAGCAAATATTATGAAACTTAGATCTGATGTGGGTGTAAGAAAAGCACTCTAAGATAAAGTGATTTTGATCCTCAACACTCATAGACTCATGGAGATGGAAAACCCTTTCCATCCATGGAGTTTTAGGAATATACCAACACCTTGTTTAGCTATGGAGTTCATGAGAGTTCGTTCTAATCTTGGCTATTCTAATTTTCTTCTGTGAGCTTGTTACCACCAAGATATACTTCTGATCCTCCAAGCTAGGATTAATGACCTCCTTTTAGTATCTTAATTTTCTCTTAATTGTTAAATTTTCCTTTATATGAGAATTTCTCTTTAAACATAGAAGTAATAATATTTTTGACATTGTCATTAATGCCCAAATGGCTAAATGATTTTTTCTAAAAAAAACTATTTAACCCTTGATGACGTCGAAGGAAACATAACCACACTAATTTTAGAAACAACCACATTCATTTTATTAATATGTGACATATTTGGTTATATCGGAATAAGTTTATACATACATACATACATACATACATACATACATACATACATACATACATACATACATATATATATATATTAAAACTAACCATTTTTTCTAAAAAAATTATTTAACCCTTGATGATGTCGAAGGCAACATAACCACATTAATTTTAGAAATGTGTGACATGTTTGATTGTGTTGGCATATACTGGATATTGTAGCGATCCATGGCTTACTTTGGTCAATGATGTTTAATTTTAGTTTGACAATAGTCAACCATCGTTGTCTTTAGCTAGTCATGTTTGAATTTATAATGGATATTGTAGTGAACTATGCCTCACTTTGGTCAACCATGATTCACTTTAGTTTAACAATTGTCAACAATGGTTTATTTTAGCGAGTCATGTTTGACTCTATATTGGGAATAGTTGCAATGCAGCATAACCACCCATGTCACAATGTGACATAACCCTAGATGAATGTGGAATGCAACATAACTCTTGAAAAATATGACAATGCGACACATAACTCTTGTCAAACATCACAATGCGACGTAACACCTGATGAACACCGAATGTCACATTACATTAATTTTAGAAACAACCACATTAATTTTATTAATGTGTGACATCTTTGGTTGTGTTGGCATATACTAGACATTGTAGCCAACCATGGCTTACTTTGGTCAATGATGTTTCATTTTAGTTTAACAATAGTCGACCATGGCTTACTTTGGTCAATGATGTTTAATTTTAGTTTGACAATAGTCAACCATGGTTGTCTTTAGTGGGTCATGTTTGACTTTATAATGGAAATTGTAGTGATCCATGGGTCACATTGGTCAACCATGTTTCACTTTAGTTTAATAATTGTTGACCACCCATGTCACAATGTGACATAACCCTTGATGAATGTCGAATGCAACATAACTCTTGAAAAAGATCACAATGCGACACATAACTCTTGACAAACATCACAATGCAACATAACCCCTAATGAACGTCGAATGTCACATTATTAATCTGATGCATTTTTTATCGTATCGACATATACTTGTCATTATAGTGAACCATAGATGACTTTGGTCGATATATTAAGTTTTATATTATAAATTTAGACATAAGGTAAAAAATCTAAGTTACTTAACTTTTTCTTTTACCATTTATTAGAAACTTACTTTTTATAAATTTTAGTCACAAAAGATATAATCTTATATGTTTTATATGTTTTTTTTGCAAGACTGTTATTAAGAAAAAAAATAGAATTATGACATCTTGTATAACTTCATTTTATAATTTTAGAAGTTATATCTTTTTTTTTTGTAAGTAAGAGATTCTATTATAATACAAAAATGATACAAGGCGTGGCTGAACCATAGGTCGATGGAACTTGACCCACAGCCCATAAAGGACCTGACTTAAAAATGTTTGTAACTACTGACTAGACCATGCCTAAGATGAAACTTGGAGCCTGATCCTGCTTACAACCCAAAAAATTTGTGTCTTCCATCTCTAAATATCAAGGAGACCCGTTACTATCGTAATTACAATAAAGAGCCACTGCAGACTGAAAACAAAAAGAGCCATTAATTCCTACAGAACTTTAGAGATTTTACAGACTTTTACAGACAAAAAACAAAAAGGGCCATGATATCCATAATACATTACAGCCAGAAGACAAACTTGTAGAACAACAAGAAATACGAAAGCTAGAAAACCTTCGAGATCCGACACTGGAGCAATTTGACGCATAAAAATCCGACACGGGAGTAGGATTACTCCCTCCACCTATGTCCATCAACTTCTGGCCTCCTGGGGGTGCTGAATTGCAGAGGCTGGTGAGTTTGCCGGTGTTTTCCCCGGGTTCGAAGATTCCTCCTTAGGATTGGCCAGCAAATTTTATGTAATTTGCTCGACCAAGCGAAACCCCGCTACACTTTCCTGTTGGCCTCTGCGAATAGTGGCCATAGCTTCATGAATTCCCTTGACCGTTTGAATTGCAGATTGAATGTAGCGAGCTAGTATATTCCTTGTTGACCGGAACGAGTTTGGGAGCAGAGGGCGACCCATAATCGTTTCGAACTCCCTAAGGAGATCGATCTCCAGAATTTTTATGTAAGCCTCGACCATCGTAGGCATTTACGCCATATAATGGTCTCCCCAGTTAAAGGGAGCTGCGTTCGGCACACCCCTATCTTAGGGAATGGAGTGCTCCTCCGCACCAGCAGACGCCTCCCCTGAGCTATCCCTTTGATTTGAACCCCTTGCTCTGGAACGTGCTCTCCACATCCGTGGCATGGTGCAGACTCTCGGCCAACTAGAGGATAACATTAGACAGGAGTTAAGAAACAAGGCTTCCAACATATGAGTGTAAATAAGGCTCACCTCTACCAACAAAAACCTCCTATAGCTGCCATCCTTACCTCTCCCCGCTCCTGCCATAATACCCTACCCCTTACCATGCTCGATCCAATCTCTCATCCTTTGCGAGCAATTCACAATTGTAAGTTTTACAGCATGCTAGATGATCTGGCCCTCGAACATAGAGATATTTTTATCATAATCAATGGTAGGTACAGTACCTTCCCTTATGAACTCCCTCATTCCCATGGATCCTTCTTTAAGACTACCTTCGAAATGCTTAAAAATCCTCTCTTTCCTTCCATAATGAGGGTTGCCGGGCTTAGGGTCCACGTGCTTCGTACCCAGGCCTCGTGTAGGACTAAGATAGTTGGAGGATAACCGTATGGTAAGACAGGCCTTACCATACCCCAGCTAGCGAGCGGAAAATCCCTTGTCCTGCCTCGTATAGCGATTAGACTGGAGTGGGCCCTCCTTTAATGTCGACATGCCATCTTCATGCCGAACCTCACATATGGGCCATCTGGCATTCTCATGCGGAATGTTGAGCACTTTTTCTAGCATCCTCATCTGCCAACTTGTAGCCGTTGCTCCAGATTTGTTGGGTTTTCCCGTCATCCTCAGTTGTCTCTACATGGAAAGAAAACTCACTCTCCACTCCTACGTTAGCCATGGAGTCCGCCATCCTATTCCCTTCCCTCTTGAAATGCATTAACACGAGAGCTTCCTCTCCACTAAGGATATGCTTTAGGTCCTGTAACCTACTCTCCCATCACCAGTTTTTGGAAATTTGGGATGTAAGGGTTCCTTCCTGGATTTTGCGTGCCGTGTTTATTATGATTTGGGAATCGCCTTCCACCATTAGAGGCATTTTATTTGTTTGCCTTGCCCATATTACGCCATTGATTAGACCTTCTAGCTCCACCATATTGTTCATATTTTACCCTGTAGAGCCCCAGAACAGACTGAGGATGGTTTCTTCCGAGTTACGGATAACACCTCCATAACCAGCAGGGCTTGGATTTCCTTTGGCCGCCCCATCTATATTGAGCTTAAAGCTTCTTTCTGGAGGGGGATTCCAGGACCGCGGGCTGGAGACTTGCACCGGGTGTGAACGAACCATCAAGTTATCAGGAGGTATTTCTGTGAACCCAAAAGCCTACAGTATACTACGTTCATTGCTTTTCGCTATAAATTTCTCCTACATCCAAGATTGCAATGTTATAGTTTCTTTCATATGGGTTTCGATGGAGTTCCATATTTCTTCATGTTTCCTTGCTTTATTCTCGCAAAATCTGTTTATTTCTAGTTTTCCATATTTCCCAGATTGTGAAGCCAGGGAAAAGTTTCCACAGACAGTTCACTATTTTGTTTTTGAAGCTAATGAGGGGCCATTCCACGATTGTGATATCCGGGCGTCCCCTGTGTTTATGATCTCTTCTGAAGACTGATGTCCCCTTCTCCGACACTGAGTTATCTATCCTGCACTCATCCAATAGATGATTGATAGATTCATTATTTTCTTCACACATGGGGAATTGGGATGGCCCCTGAAATCCCCTGACCTGAAGGTTGTCCCATGTTAGAATACATCGCTTGATGACAAGCTAGCAGAAAACAGATATTTTGGGGCACCACCCTCCCTTCCATAATTTAATCCATTTGTCTTATGGGGCAATGTGAAGGGTTTCTGTTAACAGGCCTAGGGCTTCTTTTGTATTGAAGTTCTAGAGGTTGAGTACCCCCATCTTAGCTTATCGGGGTCCTCACTCTTGGAGAACCTTTTCTTGGAAAGCTCTGCTATAAAATTTTCGATGTCTTATCCTGGTCCCTTGTCTTGCCACCATTGCTTGGCCTTCCATCTTCTGACCCTTTGGTCTGAATTGTTGTTATCCCAGAACTCCACTACCTTAGCCATGGGATTGTTATGGAGGAAAGAGCGTAAGAGAGGAGTGTCATCCCCATAGGAAATGGCTGGTTCTTGGTTTAGAGCTTCACTTGAAAATGTTGTCGACTGGCCATTACGGACTTCCAGGATCCTGGAATATCTTCGTCTAACCTAACGAGGGAGATTTTTGGCCAGTGAGGTGCATATTTAAAATGCCACAATTTGGATGAGGGCTCGTCGCTATAGTTCACCCATCTCCACCAAATGTTTTCACTCATCACTTTGTTATTATCCAAAGTGTCTTCGAGGCCTAGCGCTCCCATGCCTTTTGGGGGGCATATGGTTTTCCAGTCCACCAGAGGCCATTTTCTTTTGTCTTTCGATGCCCCCCCCCCAAGGAAATTTTGCTATATGTTCCTGATTTGTTTAATGATGGATTTTGGCGCAGACAAGACAGAGAAAAGATACATGGGCATGGCCTACAATACCGATTTCACCAAGATAAGTCTGCTAGGAAAATTAAGAGCTCTGAAGGTCCAAAGACTAAGCTTTTTGTTAATTCTGTCTAACATTTCTTTCCACGAGACCTGTTTGATAGTTGACTAAGCCATTGGAACACCAAGATACTTCGAGGGGAGGATTCCTTCCAAAAAATCCAGGATCCTTAAGATGTTTCGCTTGGTGATCCTAGGGGTGTTGAAGAAATAGGTCTGATATTTCTCCTTGTTTATTTTGAGGCCACTAGCTTCAAGAAAAGTATTCAAACAATCTTTGATTCCCCTAGCTTCTTGAACTGAATATGGGCCCATCAGCATATTGTCATCTATGAACTGTTGGTGGGTTTGGTGATCCATTCCATCCGTTAGGGATAAACCCTGGATTTTATTCGTGACTCTCTTGTTCTTGATAAGTCTTCCAAGCCCTTCAGCTGCAATAATGAAGAGGAATGGAGAAAGAGGATCTCCCTGTCTTATTCCTCTTGTTGCATTGAAAGGCCTCGAGGGTGATCCATTAACTAGAATAGAAAAAAAAGTAGAGGAGATCATGTTCATAATCTAGTTAATCCATTCTTCTGCAAATCCAAAATCTTTTAAAATGCCACCCAAAAATTGCCAGTTCAGTTTATCATAGGCCTTAGATAGGTCGAGTTTCAGAAGCAGACCTGGGGTCCTGGTTGTTTTGCGTGAGTGGATGGTTTTGTGGACAAGAATTATACCATCCAAAATTTGTTTTCCTTCCACAAAACTAGCTTGCTTTGGAGAAATAATAAGAGGAAGAATGAGTTTTAAACGATTGACTATTACCTTAGAGATGATTTTGTAGATAACATTGCACAGGGAAATTGGTCTCAGTTTTCCTGGGTCTTTGGTTTCGCTTTCTTTAGGAATGAGGGCTAAGAAATTAGAATTGAGCGCTTTGAGAATGCTCCCCGATTTCCGAGAGTCCTCCACCAGGTCCACTATTTCTTCTTTTAACCAATTCCAGCTAGCATGGAAAAAATTGGTGGCGAAACCATATGGGCGCAACATTTTCTCTTTGGCCATTTGATTCACCGCTTTTTCTACCTCATCCATCTCGATAGATTTGCAAAGAAATTGATTGTGGACCTCCGTGATGAGCTTGGGGATGTGACTGAACACTTCTCTTTGAGATTCTTTCCTGTCCTTATCCGGTTCTTGAAGAAGATTAGCAAAGCGGGAGTATAAGGTATTCTCCAGATCTTCTTGGGGTTCAGCTATACTTCCATCCTCCTTCTTGAGTCTATCCAACCTATTACCCTGGCTATGTCTTATGGTTTCTTTATGGAAGAAACTAGTGTTGCATTCCCCTTCTTGGATCCATTTGATGCATGAATTTTGGCTCCATAAGACTTCTTCCTGTCTTTCTCTTAGATTGAAATCTTGCAAGAGGGTCTTTTCCTGAAGTCTCAACTCCTCAGTGTAACCACTGAGCATAACTTGTGTCTGAAGATTTTGTAACTTGATTTCTAAAGCTTGATTTTCTTGAAATATATTGCCAAAAGATTCCTTATTCCTTTTTTTGATGCATTCTTTGAGGTATTTTAGCTTCTGTTGGAATTGAAACATGCGCGTTCCCCTAACAGGGGGGGAGTTCTCCCACCAGTCTTTGAGATTCTCCTGAAAGTTTGGTTGGAGGAGCCAGGATTTTTCAAAATGAAAATGTTTGCGGGGGTTGACTCCGACATTGTCCCGTGCTAAAGTTATGGGCCAGTGATTCAACCCTGCCGCTAAAAGGACGACTGCTCTAAGGGTGCCTACAGCCATCATGACCGATTCTACAAGTAGGAATCTGTCTAGTTTGCAAGCGATTCCTCTATCCCCTCATTTTTTATTATTCCAAGTGAAAAGAACATTGGAAGTTCTAACATCAATCAGATCCAGATCAGAGATAGTGTTATTGAAAAGAATACTTGCAGGGTTTAAGCTGCGAATACCTCCTTTTTTTTCCCCTAGGTTTCTTATCAAGTTAAAGTCACCTCCAATGATCCAAGCCTTGTTCATAACTATTGTTTTAAGGTCAGAGAGAGACTTAATGAAGGTCTACTTTTGATCCACCTTCGAGGTCCATAGACATTGGTGATGATTCCCTTGATTCTGGTTCCAAGAATGTGGAAATCAGCTGAAATAAAGCAGTTGGTGGAAAAGAAACCTGACAAGGTCATCACTCGGGGATTCCAAAGAATTCCCAGACCCCCTATCGCACCTCTGGCATCGATAGCAATCATTTCACAGCCCTTCCACACTTTTTGGGCTATTTTCGCTAAGTCTTCTCCCAAGCATTTAGTTTCTTGAAGGAAGACTATCCTTGAATTTTCCTTCTTGATTCTTCTTTTCAGAAGGTGCTTCTTGAGTGCACTATTACAACCTTTGCTATTCCAGGTTGTAATCTGCATTAGGGGGGATTTAGTTGGAGGGGGATATGGCTGCATCTATGGTTGGATACTGCCCTTATGCAACTAGTTGTTCTCCAATTGCTTTGATTCTCTGAAAATTGCTCGATCTGCCTGTTTTCTCTTTCCTTGAGTTTTTCCCTTTCCCATCTATGACTTTGAGAGCTTCATTCATGACTCCTAGGTTATTCGCATTCTTGGATTTGATGATCGCTTTCTCTAAAAGAGACACTTTTTGTGGGGGAATTGTTGCTGGTTCTTTGTTAGAGCATGCAGCTTCCAGTCTATCCAAATCTAGATCCCCTATTTCCATGTCCTCAGTAGCACCTTCCCCTAATCCTAAGTCTTTTTGAGGTTCCTCGGGACGTTTCAGAGGAGTTCCATCCAGGGAATTTGTCAGAGTTGGATTCTTGTCATCTCATTGTATATCGTTGTTCTTTTCCCCTTCCTATTTACTCGAAAGTTTGTCTATCATGGCTTCTGATGTTGCTTTGACATTTATTGTTGCCTGGTCACCCTGAAGGTTAGTGAAGCGATTCTGAGTTTGCACCCTTTTGTGAGCTTCCGGGCCCGATATCTTTTTGGCTTACCTTTTCTTGTTTTCAATCTTGGTGAATCCACATCTTGAAGTTCTTGATCTTGCTTACCTCCTTGTCTCCTATTTTGGGGATAGTCTCTGAACAAATTCCCATGTTCATGACATTTCCTACACCTGAATGGGATCTTCTCATAGTCAATAGCTTGAAACCAATCCTCATCTTTCCATGTTAACTCTATTCCATCTAGTAGGTCTCTTGAAATGTCTATGTAGATGCATATCCTGCCATACGAAATGTATTTCCTCTGTCTTATTTGTTCAGATACTTTGATAAATGTCATCAGAGAGTTTCCTATGACTATTAAGATTTCTTCCTTCCAGTATTCCGACAGAAGGGAGTACATTCTGACCCATACTGGTGCAATAGTCAGATTTTCTTTATTCTGGTCGAACCTCTCCTTCCAGGGTCTCAGGAAAAGACCGTCCAAGTTGAAGAAGTAGGGGCCATTCTCAAAGATTTTGGTTCTGTCCTCTTCATTGAAAAATATGACGGTGAAGAACCCTTTATCCCCCAACTGTAGATCATAGTTCCCTTGGGGTTTCCATGTAGAATTTGGTTTTGATGATCGCTTTCTCTAAAAGAGACACTTGTTGTGGGGGAATTGTTGTTGGTTCTTTGTTAGAGCATGAAGCTTCCAGTCTATCCATATCTAGATCCCCTATTTACATGTCCTTAGTAGCACCTTCCCCTGATCCTAAGTCTTTCTGAGGTTCCTCGAGACGTTTCAGAGGAGTGCCATCCAGGGAATTTGTCGGAGCTGGATTCTTGTCATATCATTGTATATCGCTGTTCTTTTCCCCTTCCTATTTACTCAAAATTTTTTCTACCATGGCTTCTGATGTTGCTTTGACATTTATTGTTGCCTGGTCACCCTAAAGGTTAGCGAAGCGATTTTGAGTCTGCACCCTTTTGTGAGCTTCCGGGCCCGATATCTTTTTGGCTTGCCTTTTCTTGTTTTCAATCTTGGTGAATCCTTCTGCATCCTGAAGTTCTTGATCTTGCTTACCTCCTTGTCTCTTATTTTGGGGACATTCTCTGAACAAATGCCCATGTTCATGACATTTCCTACACCTGAATGGGATCTACTCATAGTCAATAGCTTGAAACCAATCCTCGTCTTTCCATGTTAACTCTATTCCATCTAGTAGGTCTCTTGAAATGTCCATGTAGATGCATATCTTGGCATACAAAATGTACTTCCTCTGTCTTGTTTGTTCAGATACTTTGATAAATGTCATCAGAGAGTTTCCTATGTCTATTAAGATTTCTTCCTTCTAGTATTCCAATGGAAGGGAGTACATTCTGACCCATACTAGCGCGATAGTTAGATTTTCTTTATTCGGGTCGAACCTCTCCTTCCAGGGTCTCAGGAAGAGACCGACCGAGTTGAATAAGTAGGGGCCATTCTCAAAGATTTTGGTTTTGTCCTCTTCGTTGAAAAAGATGATGGTGAAGAACCCTTTAGCCCCCAACTACAGGTCATGGTGCCCTTGGGGTTTCCACGTAGAATTTATCCACCCTACCAGCATCTTTTCTATGGGCCAAATCCCCACGAATTTTCCTATGAGGGCCCTTTCCTTTATGTATTGGATTTCCTCTCTGACTCTGTCTGATGTGATATGAAATCTTGGGACCATCTTGGAATTTAGGCCACATTTTCCTATCTTTCATGCATCCTGGTTAGTTACCTCCTCTTTTCTTGTTCCACTGCACCCTTCCCCATCCTTTGCCATTGCGTGATCATTGAGTACCGCTTTTCCTTTGTCCTTTTCCGATTCCGCTTTGGTTATCTCTGCCTCCATAGCTTCAGGCCTCTCGTGGTCCCTCTCCCCCCGAGAAGGAGCAGGAACCATCTCGAGACTTGGGGTCCTTCTCCCCCCAAGGAGGAGCAGGAACCATCTCGAGACTTGTTGATGCGCCTCCACCGACCTTCTTAGCTACAAAGAAACCCCTTCAACTATTCACCATACAGTTGCAGAGCCTCCTCTTTTCGAAATTATATCTTAAATATGTTAAAATTTAGAAATTAATATTTTAGGTTTAAATTTTTTAATTTTTTAACTAATTTTATAAATATTTATTTTATTATTTTATAAATTTTAAAGCTATGGATTAAAAATTTAGAGATTGATATTTAAAATTTAATTTTGTTATTTTTTATCAACATTTATTTATATTTATATTAATATTAATATATTTCATAAATTATAAGAGTATTACTTCTTTATTTTCTATCGATATATATGTATCTATACTTTTATTATATATATATTTAAGGTATAATAAATTAATAAATTATATATAAGAATTTTTTTTAATTAAAATACATTATATTAATTAATTATATATCAGAGTATTAATTAAAAGAAATATTAAGGTACATTATATATAGATATATAGATATATATATCTTTTTTTATGATGTTGGTGATGGTTAACATTCCCTAATACCAAGCTTTGGTTTATCGGACCTAAAGAAACAAATTATTTAGTTTGTTTAAAATTTTTATTTCTATACTGAAAGAGTTTGGAGAGAAGCGTCGCGAGCTCACTATAATTTTGACAAGTTAAAAGGCTAGGAAGGTCGGTATTGAAACAAAGATTATGGAACTGAGATCTAATGTGGGTGTACGTAGAACACTCTAAGAGGAAGTGATTTTCATCCTCAATGTTCATATTCTCACAGAGATGGCGGATCCTCTACACCCATGGTGTTTTAGGAACTGCCCAATGACCTATTTCACTATGGAGCTCATGAGAGTTCGTTCTTATCTTGGCTATATTAGTTTTTTTCTTTGAACTAGTTAAAATAGAGAGACACTTTTGATCTTCTAGAGTAGGATTAATGACCTCCTTATAATATCTTAGTTTTGTTTTAGCCTCTAAATCTTTCTCAGACCACATTTTCTCTTTAAACTTAGAAGTAACAATATTTTTAATAAGATTAATATTTTGCAATGCAACAGTTTCGTCGATCTCCCAATGGTTTAACTAGGCCCTAGTATCTTTATACCAACCTCGTTTGAGTCTTAGGTGGTTTTGGATGGAATTTAGAGCTAACTTAGGAAGTCTATGGTCTCCAATGTTATTGATTTTGGCTTGTAAACCATAAGCCTAGTCATAGCGAAGCTCTTGATAGGGGAAAGACCCACTTCAATAAGGAGAATAGAGTAAGGTGTATTACTTTTAATTTTGAAGTTATAGATTATAAATCTTTCTCCACAACTCTCTAGAAATGTTGCAGCCCCAAATATATATTAAACAAAATTAATTATTTTAAATATTTTTATATCATTCTATAAAATTATTTAAATATTTCATAAATTTTTAAAAATATAAAACAAAGCTAACCATTTTTTCTAAAATTTTTAACTTCATTGTAGAGCTTCATTTTGTAACTTCAATTATGCATAAACCCATAATACCTTTAAACTTTTTTACACATTGAAGTTTCGACTCAATTTTTAAAAAAATATGTTTTATAAGTTTTCATATAAAAGAAAACTTACCATTTTTCCAAAAAAAAATAACTTCATTATATAGCTTCATTTTGTAACTTCAACTATGCATAAACGTATAATGCCTTTAATCCTTTTTACATATTTATGTTTCGTGCTCTTTAAGAATTTTGGGAGTTATAGCATCTTTACTTAGGTTAACAAGTTATTTTTTATCAAATTTTATTAACATATATATATATATATATTTTATTTTATAATGGTAAAAGCCATATCTTAAACATGTTAAAATTTAGAAGTTGATATTTAAGATTTAAATTTGTTATCTTTTATTAAATTTTATTTATATTAATATATTGATATTTAAGGTTTAAATTTGTTAATTTTTTATTAAAATGTATTTATATTAATATATTGATACTTAAGATTTAAATTTGTTAATTTTTATTAAATTGTATTTATATTAATATTAATAATATTATTATTTGTTATTAATATATTTCATGAATTATAAGATTATTATTTCTTTATTTCTATATATTCTTTTTAAAAAAATTTAAAGTTAAAAAAGAAAAATAACCATTTTTTCTAAAAATTTTAACTCATTGTGTAACTTCAATTATACATAAACTTATAATTCCTTTACTCCTTCCCACACATTTAAGTTCCATGCTCTATTTCAGAGCTTGTAATTCCATTAAGCCTTCCTAGACATTTAAGTTTTGTGCTCTATTTTAGAATTTTAAGAGTTATAGGCATCCTTACTATTGTTAATAGCCTGCAGTGAGTGTTTGAATGAAATCATATTTATCATTCCATGGGCTCATTTTCAAACTTTTCATTAATATGTAAGCTTTTATGGTTTCGTCAAAAGCTATGATGTATATCTGAAATTCACTTGTGTTTATGATGCGAAACCTTGTATCATGATTTTGGTAACCATATATGATTTTGATAACCATATTGTAGATTGTTTTATATACCATATAGAATTTCCAACCAATCATTTCCCATATTTAATAAAATATTTCTAAGAATTAACAACATCGCTGCAAAATGTATCGTTTTAAGATTCAGTTGATTATCGAGTGCCTAGAATTATTATGATAATAATTATATTTATATTTATAGTTTTCTTTTTAAAAGAGTAAATAATCAACATATCCATAACGTACTAAGTGTGCGTATGACTTCAATTTTATCCCGCAGCGTATATGAATGAATCTATTCAAATGTTATTTGATAGTCATCAAATTAGAGATATTATTAAAAGAGCGAAGAATCAACATACTTGTGAATGAATCTATTCAAATGTTATTTGATAGTCATGGAATTGGAGATGTTATTAAAAGAGTGAATAATCGCACGACTATATAGCCGAGTGGGATCCCGCTCAGGATTCATTAAATAATCCTTTAAACAATTCGTTACTATAAGGTAACATCAAACGATGATTGAAACCTTCTCAGTTGTACAATAGTCAAACAATCATGAATCTTGTTAATCCGTCGTTATTCAACCTCAACTCCAAAATATGAGATATATACGCCTATCAGCTTAAAACTGCTTATAACCATAATTAGTTGTGCTAGTTGTCAATTATATTGTGCATGTGGATTACAACTTTCTTTAACTTTAATGTTTGTTTGTACATTGATTTTTTTTTCAAAAGAAAAAATTCGTAAATATATTATTCACTTTCAGTAGATGGTCCAAAAGGTTCATTGTACAATATAATCAACTATAAAGTTGTCAAAATACATCGATATTTGTCTCAAGAGGAGCACACAATATCAGTAACATATCCAAAAAAAACTGATCCAACTGTTTTAAAGTTGTTATTACATAAAGAGAAACCTCAAAAAGAGCATTTCTTTCCATCAATCAAGTCTGATCATAGCAGACTTTTTTTCATCATTCCTGATAAAGCAGGTCATAACTAGCTGGCTATAATAGTCTCAAACAAGCAAGTACTGTAATGAATGCTGGAAAAGAACACAGCGGCATAAAAAATAGGCCTTCCATGCCTTCCAATGAAGAATTTTCATAACCATTTCATCAATATATAAGAGGCCAAATAGTCCACAAGTCATGCTCTCAGAAATGTGCTTGAAAATCACCAAAGATGAAGCATAAATCAGCCATAGCATCATATATCCAGAGTAAATCCAGAAATCCAGAAATCAAAATCCATCACATAATCCATCATATAATCCAGAAAAGCCCATGCTTTTCACCATCAAATCAACAAATAGACCACAGTAAGCATGAAGCCATAATCAAGAAACAGACATACACCTGCAATAGAAATGCTCACATAACCTTTTTAGAAAACCTGAAAAGTTTCCACCAATGATGAACCTCTATGTTCACATATATTCCAAGATCCTTCAAGAATGCTGCCACCTGCTTTAGCCAAAGTATCTGCTTTGAAATTTCGTTCCCTATAAATGTGTTTGAAAGACACATAATCCAAACTATCACCTAAACAATGAACATCTTGAAAAATCATGCCTAATTCAGTATTTAGTAATCGGTACTTACCAGATGCCCAGTTTATGACCAACTGAGAATCCCCAAATACTTGAATTTTATCCAAATTATGCTACCTAGTCAACCTAAGTAAAAGCTTAAGTGCACATAATTCTGCATAATTATTTGTACCGAAGCCTAATCCTGCTTTGAAAGAAACATAATGGAAATTAGATATGAACAATATACCACCAGCCCCATAGATCATAGGATCCCCAGCTGCAGATCCATCAAAGTATCCCCATGCAAACGATTTATCAATGATTTCCACAAAAATAGATCTATTAGAAACCACAAGTAAAAACTGGGGTAAATTCTTCATCATACCCAAACTGAAACTTGCAACTTGAGCTGGAGTAGTGATAAGGTCCTCAAAACAAAACCTATTTCTTGCTTTCCAGATAAACCAGAGTACAATAATAGGTAAATATTTGATAAGAACCACATCTGGGAGAAAGCACCAGTTTTTAAAACAATCAGACAGAGAATCTCCAAACCATAAATTATTAAGTTTCAGATGATCCTCAATAATTGACCAAACTGATTGAGAAAAAGGGCACTCCACAGCTATATGAAAATTGGATTCACAGCTCCATTTGCATAAAAAGCACCTTCCAGGACCTTCTCTACCCCTAGAACAGAGAACATCCGAGGTCAATGCTTTACCGGAGAGCATAAACTAGCTAATTTTTTTTATTTTTAGTGGACACTTCATCTTCCAGAGGACCTTCCACCACCAGTTCGAATCCACTTCTATGTTCATAAGCTCAGCATAACCCTCTTTAGGAGAATATTTTCCAGATTTAGATAAGTTCCAGATAAGGAAATCGGCTGCGACAGAGATTCTATCATGACTAGACTTGAGAATGGCTATATAACCATTCCAAGCATCAATCTCAAGTGGGTCAGTAAATCCAATAGAGTCTGCAGATAACCAAGTTTGAGACATCAAACCAGACATACAAGGAATTCCAATATCAGAAATAAGGTGAAAACCAGCCAAATGTAATCTGTCTAGCATAGGAACTGGAAGAGTATGTCTCCATTTACAACCAGAACACGGATCTAAACCAATACGAACATCCCTGCCAGTTCCAATCTTCCAGAGAAGAGAATTACCAATGAGATCAAAAGCCCAAATAATAGCTTTCCAGCAAATAGAGATGTTCTTTTTCTTTTTAGAATTAGATCTAATCCACTACAGAATATTCATTGGGCAAATGTATTTCTGAAATGCGATCTTAACCCATAAACCTGAGCCATGAATAATATTCCAGACATTTTTTGCTGCAAGTACCTTAGCAAATAACACCAGAACTTTAAGATCCCATCCACCCAAAGATTTAGGATTAGCTAGAATCTTCCATGAAATCCAAGGTAAACCAGTAGAGTTTTGTTTACTAGCCCAAAGAAATGTAAAACGTAGCTTTCTAATTTTGTCTATGACACCCATAGGAACCCAAAAATGCATCCAATAAACTGGTAAAGCCTCTAAAACAGCTTTTATCAAAATCAACTTTCCACCTTTGGACAACCAACGGAAACTCCAATTCTGTATCCTTTGTTCAACTTTAATTATCATCCAATCCCAATCCTTAATAAGATATCTACAAGGTTTAAGATAAAACCCGAGATACTTCATGCCCTTTGCAATTCTGTCAACATGAAAACTGAAGATATTCTGTAAAGTAATAACTTCAGATTCTTCCAAACAAGAAAAATATAGGGATGATTTATTATCATTTATTTTCATCCCAGATGCCTTACAGAAAAGCATTAAGATCTCATAAAGAGTGGAGAGAGATTGTTCAAAGCCATCATTAACCATGACAATGTCATCCACAAAAAGAACATGAGTTAAAATAGTGTCATTACCAAAAGGTAGACCATGATAAGTCTCACAGAATTTGGCATGTAGAATAGCCCTCCCAAGACCATCTACCACAATAAGAAATAGAAGTGGTGCCAAAGGACACCCTTGTCTGAGTCCCCTACCAGATTTGAAAAATTTAGTAGCAACAACGTTGATGAGCACAGAAAAAGAAACAGAAGATAGACTGCTCATAACCCACGCAATAAAATTTCCTGCGAATCCAAGTTTAGCAAGAATAACCCGAAGATAAGTCCAACTGACTCGATCATAAGCTTTAGAGAGATCGATCTTAATCATGACAGCTTTTAAAGATTTGATATGCATAGAATGCATACCTTCCTGGATGACACCAATAGCATCATGAATCTGCCTTCCCGGCAAAAACCCGAATTGTTCCCCAGATATACATCTACCCAAAACCTTTCTGATTCTGATCAAAATAATTTTGCCAATAATTTTGTAAACAAAATTACACAAAGATATAGGTCTAAAGTCCTCAAATGATGAAGGACTATCAATCTTAGGAATAAGGGCAAGAAAGGTAGAATTAAAAACACCTGGAATTTTGCCACTTGTCCGGGATACTTCGATGACTCTTAAAAGATCCTCGCCCAAAACCTCAAACAAGCATCTATACACCTCAACAGGAATACCATCGGGACCGGGACTCTTATCATTTTTGCTAATGGATAAAATATGCTTGATATCTTTAATGGTAATAGGTTGCATAAGCTCATCATTTTCATCCTCTGAAACAGAAGATGGGAAATAACCAGCACTTTGAACAATCTCTGGAAGATGGAGGTCAGCTTCTTCATTGAAAATGATTTCAAAATGTTGAATCCTAGCCTCAGCTAAAGCCTTAGAACCTTCCACAAGATTTCCAGAATCATCATAAAGTTTCCAGATAGAATTGTGGCATCTCCTATGAGCAGCAAATTTGTGAAAGAAAGGAGTATTATCATCACCACAAATCAACCATAAGACCCTACTTTTCTGGCGAGCCTCCTTTTCCTGAAAAAGTAAAATAGAATTCTTGCGTGATTCAATCTCAATTATAAATTCTTTATCAGCCAGAGATGTAAAGCCAACATGCCTATCATAAAATCTTTTCAGCTCATATTCAATGTCAACCAGTTCTTTAATGTTCTGAGCATTTTTTTTTAGTGACCACTTAATAGAGATTGCTTTAATTCGTTTAAGATTCTCACTGAATTGAGCCGCAGGTGATAAGGCAGACTCAGCATCAAAGGGCACCCAAGAGTCTTTTAAGGCAACAACCAGGTCATCATGATCCAACCATCCTGCATTAAACTTGAAAGGGCTGTGGGCCTTAGGAGTTAAAGAAGAAATTTGTAAAAAGATAGGTTGGTGATCAGATACACCTCCACACCCAATCCACTGTTTAAGAAGGAAATTACAATCGAGGAAATCAGCTAAAACCAAAAGACAATCCAACCTTTTACAGATACCCTCAGAACCAACTCTGCGATTACTCCAGGTAGGCAGAGACACCAGAGGATTAATGTCAACAATCCCCAAGCTTTCCAATAGATTGTGAAAAAAATTAGTTAAAGGATCTACCTAGGCTTTGATCCCCCAAATTTATGAAAGACCCGGGGAAAAATTAATATCTCCCACAAATACTAAAAAAGGGGACAAGAAAACATCCATCTTGGTCAAATTAATCCAAAAAGATTCCCTGTCCAGATAGGGCGCATAAAGATTAACAAAGGATATTTCCTTTTGTAAATCATATGAAAATAAAACAACACATAACCCTGCTTTCATTGCCCATGCATTATGAAAAAGAAAATTAGAAGACTTCCAGCCCAAAATAAGTCCACCTGATCTGCCCATAGCATCCACTGAAATGAACTGCCAACCATGAATCAAATGTTCCAATTCCTATACCAGAGCACACCCCTCAATCATAGTTTCTTGAATGAAAATAACATCAGCTGAATTTTGTTCAATAAGTCTTCTGACCGCTAGTTTCTTGGGAAGACTAGCCAAACCCCTAACATTTAAGGTCAAAAGGAGAAACCTTATTAAGGGCTGATGCTCTAAGCACCCCAACACAGCTTGTCATAGAATGTAAATTTATAACATCCCCAATCTGTACCTTATCTACTTTCTGAAAACCTGGTTTATCCTTGGCAGGCCGGGAAGTCTCCTGAATTGATTTCGAGCATGAACGGAGAAAGTAGCCCTTGCTAACAACAAGAGAGGCCTTACAAGGAGAAACAAACCCCAGATCTTTTAGAGATGAAATAGAAGCTGAAGAGGATAGATTCTGGAAGTTACCAATATCATCCAAAGAATTGAAAAAGATTAACGAATTAAGATTGGCTAATGGATCAAAATTGGCTAATGGTTCAGGTTCATATGAATTAGATTGCACATCCAAAATATCATTAACGGACGGTCATCCTTTTCAACAAACTGATTCCCTCCATGAAGATTGGCATCAGGCAAGGAGACAGGTTGCACAACCATATTTTCATTATCAGACGGTCCATCCTTAGCAACCGACTGATTCCTTCCATTTTTAACTCTCCAAACTTTGGCTAATGGATCAATATTGGCTATTGGATCAGGATCAGAAGAAACAGATTGCACATCCAAAATATTGTTAACAGACGGTCCAACCTGTGCAACAAACTGATTCCCTCCATGAAAATTGGCTAATGGGTCAGGCAAGGAAACAGATTGCACATCCATAATTTCAGTAGCAGATGGTCCATCCTTAGCAACCGAATGATTCCTTCCATTTTTTACTCTCCAAACTTTGGAAGAAGAAAATTTATTAAAAGATAGAGAACATGCATTAGACAAGTGTCCAAACCCATGACATCTATAGAATCTAAAAGGAATACCTAGGTAATCCAGAGGCTGATGAAAGTCACTATTACCCTTTTTAATGACCAGTTCAGCAGGTAATCCCAAACAAAAGTCTAACAGGACAAGAACCCTGCCTATGCAGCAAATCCCAGAAGTCAGATAAGAAAAATCAGTTTCCAAATGGGATCCCAAGGTATTACCAACAAGTCTGAAGAAATTAGAAGACCATAATTCAAAGGGTAAGTTTGGAAGTTTGACCCAAATAGGAACTTTGTCATACCTTTCCTTCCTCGGATCAAATAAAGGAGACCAATGCTTAAGAAGAAGGCCATCTTTATCCCATCTCCAAACTCCTGCCAAAATCTTATCAGCATCATCCACATAAAAGAATTTAAAGGCTATCCATCCCCTTGGTAGCATAAAAATCTCAGGGCTAGTACTGATGCGATCAGTCCAAGCCCTATCAACCCACCCACGTAAAGAATCAGCATTATAATTATGCCTTCCAAACCTCCCAACCAAAGTCAAAGCATTGGTGAGAACAATATCATTTAGAAGGATGTCTTCCCCAAGGTCATTAAAATAGGACTAATATTCTTGATGGGTTTAGGCTGCCTCTTTTTAGCCTTAGGATTCCCCTTGCTGATAGAAGAATGAGAATCTTGCAAATGTTCATTATCAGAATCCAACGATCTGATAGAAACATGATTTACATCCGGTTTGGGAATAAATCCCAAATCTGCATTTAATCCTTCACTGACCACTTGATCCAACCCAACTGCGTTTGGACTGACCAATGGACAATATCTCTTTTCGACCTGATAATCTGAACCTGAAGGATAGCAATCACTAGAACCCTTGCATTTGCATTTCATATAACCCAAAGAGTCTGAATGGGGCCCCAAACTCAAAGAGGAAAGCATGTTCCCAGCCAATAAACTACTCCCATGGAAAACAGGACAATGTCCAATGATCTACGAATCAAAAGGATAAGTATTGGTTTTCGGGACAGAAAGGATATCCACAGGGAAACATGGATCAGGAGCGATTTCAACCACTTCAGAAACCATCGAAATAAACCCCTCCAGACCTGAATTAACAGCTGGAAGACCATTCCCAAAACCAACAGGCCCTACTACCAACGACTCAACAAATCCATCTCTCTTTAATCCTCCATCCAAACATGAGGAAACCTGACACCCATTCTCCAAACAATCCTCCCGCAAAGGAGAATAAGACCCAGATAAACGAGAATCCTCCCCCAAACCCAACCAGGAACATGACAGATGTCCCTTAGGAGAAGAAACAAATGGACAAGCAGATAAAGGACACGGAATAGGCACAGGAAAATCTGTCTTGGAACGTCCATCCAAATCCAAACAATCCACTGCAATCTTTAACCTATCCGGAACAGATACATCTAAAGTTTTCAGACCTGGAACAGACCCCAAGTCTGCCAGATTACACAGAGAAGGCACATAGGACGCTGTAACCCTCTTCTCCACACCCAAATTCTGCTTGAAACAATGCAAGCAACCTGGCGGAGTACGAGCCAGAGATTTCGCCACATGGAGCGACATTGATAAACAATCGATCAAATCCCCCAACCCAAACCAAGAACCATCAAACTACGAGAGGGAAACTCTAGATTCCAAATAAATTCTGAATACTCACAAATAAAAAACACACAGGAACAGATAGAACACATCCACACCAATCCAGGAACTGATAGAACATACCAATCCAGGAACAGAAGGTTCACACCAAGACCAATCCAGGAAAAAACAGAGATCGCCAGAAAACAATTACCAGATGATAACTGTAAAGACAGATCGGTCTTACCTCTTAAACGCAAAAAGAACCACAATGCAGAATAGTGCTTGCGATTTCATCCTCCAATCTCTGGACACAGTGCATCTGAAACCCAAAAAAGCTTCAACTGAAAACACAACAGAAGCACATCCCTGCGTCTCAGATGGGTTCCACATGACCACCAGCAAACCAACATCCCAAATAACGAAACACAAGTCAAAATCCAACGTAACCCCTGAAAACCAAACTTTCAAGCCACCACAAACTCTGAAGGCAAAGAAAACCTGCTAAGCACCGCAGCGGAGATCACAAAGCTGCTGAAACTACAACCGCACAACTGTACTACGCCCCTGTTAACACCTTATCCACCCATAGACCAAAACCCCCACTAAAACGCCAGAGACAACAAGATTGCCAGAAAACCAAAATCTCCAGGAACCTCCTCAGTAAAAAATCGGCTCCAGGAGCAGAGTTCTAAACTCTAGGCACCCCAAAAAAACAACACTCCAGGACGGGAAGACATCGACATTGTCTCAAAAACAAAAGAGAGAAACAAAACGCATAAAACCAGTCACCACGAACCCACAAATTCTTACAGACCACAACGATCACCACAATCTACGAAATACCTCCTCAATAGCCAAGAAACACCAGGAGATAATGACCAAGAATAACCAGAAACTCCAAGCAAGCTAACGAAGCTCGACCTCCAACCCGGTCCTCAAAAGAAGAGGAAAACACAGTCTATAAACCCGATCAAGACTGCTAAATAACCCACAGAGCAGAGTCAATAAAAAACCCTCCGCATGCATAATCACCCTCACACTGCAAAAATGCGAAGCAGAAGATACCACAAAACCACCTGCAAACCAATAGCCCAAAACTAAAGTCCAAAAGTCACCTTGAACACCATCGAGCCATGGCCCCAGAAAACCGTAGGTTTGAGAGTGATATAATGCTTAGATAGCTCTTCATACTCTCATGAGTAGTTTTTTGGTAAATAGCTTCATGAGTTATTTAAGGCTTATACAAAGTCGTATGAACCAAGTGCACGAACATTTTTTTTACATTGATTGTAACCCCTATTTGTACATTGATTGTGGTAGAGTATGATAGTTCGCTACTTAAAGCTAAAAAAAATATTATAACTTGAAATTTTTTTTTTATGATTTAGAAAATAATAAAACTGGATATTTATTTTGCTCATGATAATATTCAATAAATAATATTATAAAATTATTATTATTTTTAATTATCTATTTTAACTTAAAATATATCATATTTCTATACAGATTAAATCATTAAAGTGTAAACTATTCCTAAGTTTTTGGAAAATTATTTTTGGTTATCATGTGTTATAAACATTAAGCCTTTGAAATACAAACAATTTCTAAATTGATATTTTGGTTTATGAAAATTTAAGTAAACTATGTTGAGAATGGGGAAATTACATCAACTAGTTTCGATCACCACGTAGGGATACTCTTAAGGAAGAGTAAACCCTCATTATAGCTTAAATTCTCGTTTTTGATATAAATATGTAACATGTAGAAATCCTGATTCAATGCACTTTGCTTACTGTCAACGCAGTCGTACTCAAGTTTCCAGTTACCAATGTGTAATCCATTGATCCATCCAACATTTGGCAGGTTTTGAAGCTTTGAAGAATTCTAGCACTTCGACAACTTCGACTACTCTGATCGCTTTGACAAGTTCTCCTCGACAGGTCCACCTCGACATGTTCGCTTCGACAGGTTCACCTCAATAGGTCCGCCTCAATATGTTCGCTTTGACACGCCCACCTCGACAGGTCTGCCTCGACATACAACATACTAACATGCTTTGTCTGTGACAGTTGAACTTCTGAACCGTTATAACTTCTTTGTAACTAAATGTAACCATTATACCAACATGCTTTGTTTGTGAGAGTTGAACTTCTAAACCATTATAACTTCTTTGTAACTGAACATAATGGTAGTCATCAAAGCGTCTCAACATCCTATATAAGCATGTACACTAATGTAATATATAGATTCGGATTCCTCCATATTTCATCGAGAAGAAGTATGAAATTGGTTCAAATTCTTGCATATTGTCTGTTCACATATTTTTTGTCGACCTAGTGTATTTTGTGCTTTGCTTGTTCTTTTTATATGCTTTTAACATAATAAATCTTGAATCATTCATTTGACTATTGTCCCTAACGTGCACCTGGGAATGACCTGGATCATTGTTATCAGAACAAGATCTTGTTCAGAGCTTAAGTTACATAAGAACTTCCATCGAAGTTACTTAAATTATGCTCATTCAAACATGCTCGCAACTCAACAACACAAGCAGAAACTTCCTTCGACTTCAGAAAAGATGGACGAAGAAGCAGGAATTAGGCATCGAACTAATGAGACAAAACAACTCATAGAAAAAGATCTAGCTCCCCAGTGGATCGAAATGTTTCCCCATTTCAGTTATATTCTCATGAGAGTCACTTCAAACTCTAGGGAATCCTCGACGCGACCTCACTCTAATAAAAACAGCCCCTTCAAAGTGCAAATGAATATGGACATACTCGACCTTGAAGGAAATATTGACGCAGAATCCGTCGACATTTGGCTACAACAATTAGAATCTTACTACTCAGTAAATCAACTATGCGAAGCGGAAAAGATAACCATTGCGTCCTTGAAGATGTCAACCTTCATACACTGCTGGTGGGAGAATCTATCGACAAAACTGCAAAAAGAAGGAGACTCCATAGACACATGGCTAAAATTTGTCGAATGTGTCTGAAAGGAGTTCTACCCACCCAAGTATCTTGAACAACAATATAAGAAGTGGCAACAAATAAGGAAATGGAAACACCAGTCTGTACAGAGGTACATCGACAAATTATATCGACTTATGGCTAGACTTGGCATCAAAGAAGAAGAGAAATTGCTTGTCCTAAAGTACGTTAGTGGTTTATCCCCATACATTCAGCAAGAGATGGAATTTCTAATTGTCAGTATGCTTGCAGATGCATTTCATTGCGCCAACAATATTGAAGCTAAACTGAAAGGAAAAGCACGTTTTGGGAACAATCCAACAGGTTTAACATCTGACAAGAAGTCACCATCCAACTCCGATAAGTTCAAGAACCCTTCTCAGCTGACTCCGCCAAAGCTCGATCATCAAAAGAATAACTTTCAGATAGACAAGAGGGATCACAACAAACATAATCCTACTGGAAAATTGTGTTGTTATCACAATTCATCATGGCATGATATGTCAGAATGAAAAGCTTAGAATTCATTTTTGGAAAAATTGTCGACATCCAACTTGTCCAACAGAACCCTGGTTAGATATGATCCAGATGCATCAAATCTCTTGGCCTCGACCACTCCGACAAGCTCTATTATCGTCGATGAGGAGGAACGAGAGGGCCTATTCCATATATGGATATGGCTTCAGAAAAATCCATTACATCTGACTATGGATGATGGTATCTAGAAGAGATTCGTTTTTGAATATCTTATGAGGAAATTAGGTCTTACCACCACTCCACATCCTCAGCCTTACAATATTCGTTTGATGAAGGATGGAAATGAACTAAGAATCATGCACCAATGCAAACTAACCTACTTCATTAAGCCTTTTGAAGATGACGTACTCTATGGCATGGCATCGCTTTCTGTAGTCGATGCCATGTTCGAAAAACATTACCTATGGGATCAACATAGTACATATTAGTCACAGCCTTAGATTCAGGTGATTGTCAAAATCTGGAATCAATGATATGGCATACCAGAGCGACAACCCACATCAATGGTTGCTATGATATCTGCCAAACAAACAAACTAGCTTATCAATCATGGTCAAAAGTTCGCATTAATCATGATAAAGCCTCAACATTCCATGAAGACTACAACAATGAGTCGATTCACCAACTAGTGCATCTCTCGACAACAAGAATATATCGACAACATTCTTGGAGAATACTAGAACATATTTCAAGCATCGAACAGAGTACCTCTGCATTGTTAGACAAAACACTCCATTGAACTTGTTCCTGGTTCTTCATTACCTAACGCATTTGTTTACAAAGGATACATTCTCGAAAATGAAGAGATTCATAGGAAGATCCAGGATTTGATTGAGAAGGGTCATATCCGCCCCATCTCCTCCCCTTCTGGAAGTCTAGTCATCTTAGTTCCAAAGAAAGACGGGACTTGGCACATGTGCATCGACTATCGGGCTCTCAACAAAATTTTAGTAAAGAACAAATACCCTCTTCCATAGATTGATGAACTCATCGACAATATGAAAGGTGCTAAGTTCTTTACGAAACTCGACCTCAAGTTGGGATACTACCATATTCGAATCGAGTCCACCGATGTATGGAAAATGACTTTCAAGACCAAGGAAGGATTGTTTGAATGGTTAGTCATTCCTTTCAGCTTAACCAATGCACATGCAACCTTCATGATATATATGGATGACCTTCTACGAACTTTCATTGGTAAGTGTTTCATTGTCTATCTCGACGACATCTTGATTTTCAGTCGATCATGGGAAGAACATGTCAAACATCTTCGACAAGTCTTCGACACTCTCCAGCAACATCGACTATATCTTAACATGGAAAAATGGTCATTTGCAATGAGCAGCATCAAATATTTGGGGTATGTAATTGACTCTGTAGGCATTCATATCGACCCAGAAAAACTACAGATCCTCAAAGATTGGCCCATTCCTCAAAACATTCATGAATTGAGAAGTTTTATTGGTTTGGCGAATTTCTATCGATGATTCATACTTGGCTTCAATCATATTGCATGGCCTCTGAATCAGTTGAAGAAAGGAAATGGGAAAACTGTCTTCAAATGGACACCAACAGAATAACAAGCTTTTGAACAAATCAAAACATGCTTTGTACTACACTGGTACTTGTGTTCCATTATTTTCATAAGCCCTTTGATATTGAGACGGATGCATCGGACTATGCCCTTGGCGTAGTGATCACTCAATCAGGTGACCCAGTCGTGTTTCATTCCGAGACTTTCAGTGACAGTGTTAGAAGATACTCAACTTCTGAAAAATAACTGTACGCCATTGCACAAGCCCTTAAGCAATGGAGACACTACATTCTTGGCAAGGAAACGATCATCGTCACTGACCATAAACCTTTGCATTTTTCTCCGTCCCAGTCGAAACTACAGAAAAGTCGACAACTGAAGTGGATTAATTACCTGCAACAATTTCAGTTGGTAATTAAGTATCAGAAAGTAAAAGCTAATGCTGCAGCTAATTGTCTCAGCATACCACCCATTACTCTACTATCTATAGTGATGTGTATGCAGGGTTATGACACTACTACTTGGACACAATTGTATTCGGTAGACTAAGATTTTTCTACAATTTATCGACAACTTCAGACCGACACGTTGTCTACTACCGACTAATTCATGAAAGACACCTTGCTATAAAAGCTTGGATAGCTTTTTGTCCAGACCGGTGAGAATCGAAAACAGATCATTTTGGATGTGCACTACGGCAAGATTGCAGGACATTTTGGAGTCGCAAAAACACTTGTTATCCTCAAAAAGTATTTGTACTACCCTTCACTTAAATCTAACGTTAACAAGTGCATTCGATCGTGCATAGTTTGTTCCATTGCTAAACTGCTGAATCGATGACAAGGACTGTACACACCTCTTCCAATTCCTAGTCGACCATGGGAATCTATTTCTATGGACTACTTGACGGGATATCCTACTACCAAACATTAGCATGACGCGATATTAGTAGTAGTCAACAGATTTTCCAAGATGGCTATACTCATACCATGTAAGAAGACTACGACAACACAACATACTGCGCAGCTCTTTTTTGAACATGTGCGGAAACATTATGGCCTCCCGACAACCCTTATTTTTGACAGAGATGCTATATTTGTCAGCACATTTTGGCAAACTCTCTAGCAATAGCTCGACACGAGACTTTATTTGTCGAAAACCTTCCATCTGTAAACAAAAAGTTATAAATCACTTAGTCGTACAATTGCTTCGAATGTACAACCACAAGCATCGCCGGATATGGGATGGCATGCTTCCATACATACAACACAACTATAATCGTTCTCAACACATCTCTATGGGAAAGATTCCATTTGAGATCTGTTATGGATTTTGAACCTGAGCACCTATCAACTTAATTAGTTCCTCTACATAGTCGAATGACACTAAATTCGAAGGACGAGAAGTGGAGAAAGCATTGAAGTTCAAAGATCAAATCTACAACATTTAGAATCAAGCACATGAAATGTTGCAACAAGCTAATGAAAAAGCTAAGGCCTGACATGACAAGCACCGTATTCCGCATTCATTCCAAATTGGGGATCAAGTTTGGTTGCATCTAAAGAAGGAGTGCTTCACTGGTCCATACAGAAAGATGAAACATTTGCGATATGGTCCATACATTATCCTTAAACAAATTGGAGAAAATGATTTTCAGCTCGACATTCCTGCATGCCTTGGCCTAAATCCAATTTTCAATGTAGATCTACTTTGACCATACCATGCGCCATTGTTGGAACAGAACGACTTGCAGAAAGCAGAACCCGAATACATCCATCTAGATCCTAAGGAACCTCTTATTTACGACACCATTTTGGGACGAGGCATACACCATGCAAGGACAAACTCCATTCCCTTATTTCAAGTGGCTAAATCTGGACAACTCCTCATGCAAGGAAAATGGTACTCTCCTACTAAAGTTGCCAACAAGTTTCCTCACCTGAACGAATACACAATGGAGACCATTGTCTCTTAAGGAAGGAGGAATGATCCAACCAGCAATTAGCAGGTTGTCAAGCTTCGACAAAGTCTAGCACTTCTATGGATTCGACTACTCTGACTGCTTCGATAGATCTGCCTCGACATGTTCTCTTCGACAGCTTCTCCTCAACAGGTTCGCTTTGACATGTTCATTTCGACACGTCCGCCTCGACAGGTCTGCCTCGACATACAACATACCAACATGCTTTGTCTGCGGCAGTTGAACTTCTGAACCGTTATAACTTCTTTGTAACTGAACATAATGGATATTCACCCAAGCATATCACTATCCTATATAAACATGTACACTAATGTAATATACATATTTTGATTCCTCCATCTTTCATGGAGAAGAAGTAATAAATTGATTCGAATTCTTGTATATTGTGTGTTCACATATTTTTTGTTTACCTAGTTTATTTCCTGCTTTGCTTGTTCTTTTTATATGCTTCCGCCATAACATAGCTCGACTCAATCAGCCGACTATTGTCCCCAGCGTGTATCTGGGAACGACGTGGATCATCCATCAACTCAACAATTGCTTCCCTCCACAGAAGGGAAACCTTGGATGAAGTGCGTCTGTTTGAAAATCTTAGATCAAAGTTTAAGCAGGAGATAGCTCAAGGCGTAAAACTAGAAGATGGTGGGAATCCCATCATTTGAAAATGAAAATAATTATTTTTCATTAACCTATTCGCTCAACATTTCTACATATCACATACACTACAAGAAAAATGGTATTTTAGCCTCACATTAGCACCACTATTTGTAAAGGATTTGGGATATACTCACTTTTGAAATAGTGGTGCAAAAGTGGTGATAATGTTGGATACCCAAGTGGTGCTAAGATTTATGGTGCAAAAATGATGTTTGTATAAAAATGATTTTGGTGTTAAACGAATATGCGACATTCAATGATATGTGATGCAAACCACCAAAAGCAATCCTAAATGGATTGAAATTTTGTAATGCAAAACACCAAAACCAATCCAACATAAATTGATAATTTATGGTGCAAAACACCAAAATAATAATCATTATGATTATTATTTATTTAATATACACAAATTTGTATATGGTGCAAAACACCATAAGATAATTAATAGGACATTCTGGAAACATAACATAAACAAATTAATGGTGAGTAAAAGTTACAAAAATAACTAGTTAAACAAAATACCAAGTGAAAAAAACTAAACAACCCAAAAATTCCTCCAAAAGAAATTATAAATTTTTGAAATATAACATAAACAAATTAAGTGGTGAGTAAAATTTAAAAGAATAACTAGTTAAACAAAATACCAAGTAAAAGGAAGTAAACAACCTGCATAAAAGTAAACAACCCAAAAATTCCTCCAAAAGAAATTCTGAAAACATAACATAAACAAATTAAGTGGTAACTAAAAGTTAAAAGAATAACTAGTTAAACAAAATACCAAATAAAAGGAAGTAAACAACTTGCATAAAGATATATACCACCACTAAATCAACGCCAAAAACCTATCCAAAACAATAAAACAAAACCTATCCAAACAATAAAACAAACGTAAGTACTTACAATGTAACACGGGCTTTGAGAAATTAAACTTAACAAAAAAAAAAGCTACCTAGAAGTTCAATCTCTTATGCCATTACTTAATTTATATCTCTTCCAAGTTCTTTGCTCTCCTCCTTATGTTGAATGCTTTCTTGGTTCTTGGTTGTGTTCAGAGAATAAATTTATATTTTCTCCTTGGTGAGTGGCTGATGGGTATCTATTACAATTTGTATGGCGTATTTCCACGTGTTTGAAGTGAAGACCTGTAGAAAGAGAAAAATAAGCTAAGTGACCAGATGCGAGTGATGAGCCCTTCAACTTTCAATTAGCTATGTTAAGTTCGAGGAGTAAGATATATGTCTGTATCTTGGTACCAAGAGCCAACCACGAGGACCATACGATACAGATAAGGGCGACATATCAGTCAGGATAACTGCGGGAAAGAAGGTAGCTCAGTCTGGGGGTAAATATACCATATCCCCAGGGCTAGGTGGTGGGTAAATGGAGAGTCTATCTCTATCAACAAGAAAGAGACGTAAGATTCTATACATATATAGCACAGAACGCACAAGATCCAGGTTGATGTTCATAGTGTGACTAATTCTCATACATTAAGGAAATCCACATTTGAAAAATCATTTTATAAAATATTAAAATAAAAGAAGTAAATGAGAATATAAATTTGATGATTCAAGATGATCCTCACAAAATTAAGAGCAGTTTGGGTGTCTCGGACAAAAATATCGCTCTAATGTAATAGTACAGTATAAATGGGCTTAATGGTTAAAAGCATGTGTTTCCTCTTAAGAAGTCACAGATTCAAATCCAAAGGGAGTAGAGTATGTACACCTCTATAGATTTTAGGAGTCAAATCACTACTAAATAAATTATTATTATTATATAAATCCTCTCTATTGCTAGATATAGATATAACAATCACACTCATTAATTACGCCGATAGGCGTATATATGTTAGAATTTTGGGGTGGACTACCATCTATGCTTTTTCATCTACCGACGAGAATGAGACAAGTGTACTGTCCAGATTGATTTTAGAGTAGTCCAAGATTAAACGAGAATGAGACAACTCTAATCAAAGTTATATTGGATAACTATTAGCTTAACTATTATATGCAACTATTATGTTAACTCCATTGATTCTACAACTATTAGTTTAACTACAACTCTAATTACTTATGACTTAGTCCAAGTGCATTTGGAATCTAGGAGTCTAGCTAATGTGCAGTCATGTAAGAGTCGAACTCCAAATAAAATAGTTTGAACTCTTAATAAATTCCTCTGAACTCGTGTGATAACTGCACTTAGTGGCATGGTATTGTGCAACTCATGTGACACTCGAACTCCTCCTACCAATTGGGACTGCACTTAATGTGCATAAGACTTAGTCGAACTCCATTTGGAAGCTAGAAGTCATGATAACTCATAACTCTTTTATTACTTACAATAGATTTATATTAGCTTAACTATTAGATACAACTATTAGATTAACTCCATTGCTTCTACAACTATTAGCTTAACTTCAATTCTAACTACTTATGGCTTAGTCCAATTGCATTTGCCATCTAGGAGTCTAGATAATGTGCAGTCATGTAAGACTCGAGATCCTAATAAAATAGTTCGAACTCCTAATAAATTCCTCTGAACTCATGTGATAACTACACTTAGTAGCATGGTATTATGCAACTCATGTGACACTAGAACTCCACCTACCAAATGGGAGTTTAGTTAATGTGCATAAGGCTTAGTCACGATAACTCAGAGCTCTTTTATTAACCACAATAGATTTATATTAACGTTTAAATTAACTATTAATCGTTCGAACTCCTTATAAACAATTATAAACTAGCACCTCAAATTCGAGTTAATTAGTCAAAGTGCATTTTACAGTTGGGAATTGAAGTAAAGTGCAGTTCGTGTGATAGTATAATTCCTAATAAAATCCTGTGAACTCCAAATAAAATCCTCTGAACTCCTAATAAATTCCTTTTAACTTATGTGAATACTGCACTTAGTGGAGTTCAAATTCCTAATAAATTCCTCTGAACTCATGTGATAACTACACTTAGTAGCATGGTATTATGCAACTCATGTGACACTAGAACTCCACCTACCAAATCGGAGTTTAGTTAATGTGCATAAGGCTTAGTCACGATAACTCAAAGCTCTTTTATTAACCACAATCGATTTATATTAACTTTCAAATTAACTATTAAATACAACTATGAGCTTAACTCCAACATGATGATACAACCATGAGCTTAACTTCAACTATGAGCTCAACAACCACAACTTAAGTGGTTTTTATGTTAGATTAACTATTAGATACAAGTAATTGACACATTCTTTAGGGAAAAAAATTATAACTATTAGGTTAAGTCCAATGATGATTCAACTTTAACTTAACTTCAACTCCAATCACAAATTTTAATTGAACTGTAATAGTTGATATATTAACTTTTAAATTAACTATTAGATACAATTATTAGTTTAAATCCAATGATTTTACAACTATTGGCTTAACTTTAACTCTATTCCCAATTATATTGGATAACTATTAGATTAACTCCAATCATGATACAACTATTAAATTAACTTCAATGGTGATATATTCCTCTCGGCTTATTCCAAACATATTAATCTTATTAATATGGTTGTTGCTAGTTTATAATGTTAGTCACCTAAAGTAAATAGAGAGTCACGCTTTGGCTCTCCTCTTCAAAGAAACCTAACATCAAGTAACGGGATCAAATCGAATGGACTCTTGGATGTGAGTGCATCGAGCGAGTTTTCGACTGAATAAACTCTGAACACTACTTACTACCCCTACTTAATGGATGGTCTCTTCTAAGTACGCTAGGGAGAGTACGAGCAATATTGGTTGTAGGCCCTCGGCATTCTGTAACTAAAAGACAACAGCCTTCGTAGTGTTAGGTTAGTTACTCAAGGCCAATAGATGGAGTACTCATGGGGTACGTTAGCTCGTACTAGTAGTACCTATTGCAAAGACGTACTAGTAACGTTTCCTTCATTTCCAATAAAATATTGAAAAATCTTGAAATGTTTCCACCTTCACGGAGGGAATTCTCGGGGAGAAGCTGTTCTAGCCATTCTATCTTTACCTATTTCTTTCATCTATACTTAACCTATTTCATCATACGATAAGTTCTTTATTCAAGATGGTGGAAAAGCAATTACTATCTAATACAGTTATTTGAGGTTAGTTACTCAAGGCCAATAGATGGAGTACTCATGGGGTGCGTTAGCTGGTACTAGTAGTACCTATTTACCTATTGCAAAGAGCCATCAAATAGATAGCTCACTCTGTTACCATCCATCTCTGTCTCCATCCTCAAGTCGGCCGGGACAACCTCTCGCTCAAGTCGTCTGTCCACGGCACCATCCCGTTCATTCCTCTTACATACTCTCACCTGCGAAGGCACTTACGATCCTCCCACGTTCATTCGTCTTACATACTGTCAACGATTTCAATTAAGACACCAACCAATGCAAATACAATACGTTTGTACACCAAGGATTTCTCACTTAGTTTCGACCACTTGGGAGCTATAGAACATTACGAAGTAACTGTATAACCAATTTACTATGCAGAGAAATTTCCTAAGTCTTTTAATATTGAATTCCATCTTGAAGAGATATTGTGCACTGTTCAATGAAATTCACTACAAATGTCTCTAGCCGAGTTAATATATACCTCAAAATTTCACGAGTGCGGTTTCTCTATATAATATGAGTGTCTTTCAGAATTCTCGCATGAATTTGTAACTTATGTCGATTTATATTTGCGCTGAGCTTATAGCTGGAAGTGCCTTATCTTTGTACATATTGTGCATTAAACTGCATCTCCAAAAGACTGTATAATATGTCTAATGTGCCCCATCTCCCATTATGCCTATATAATATAAGTTACATGAGGAAACATTCAGTGCACTTGTTGGCAATGTGTGCATGTGATATGGAGGGATGCATGGACGAAATGGGCATTTATGACATGTAGGTTTAAATAATAAATAAATAGAAATAGGAATTAGTATCAGCCATTTAAATTCAAATTTGATCAAACCAAACCAATCTATTTCAGTTCTAATTTCAATTCTCTAAAAGTTCTAATTTCAATTCTCTAAGTTAGTATCAGCCATTTAAATTCAAATTTCATCAAACCAATCTATTTCAGTTCTAATTTGAATTCTCTGTTTTGTTAACAACTGGTTAGAGTGGATTTCTGAAGGGAGTGGATTGAATCCCATAGCAGTATAAATGATTCGAGAAGATAAACATCACTTATTGTATTTGCATTTTTTTATGCACATTTATGCTCCTTTGGTATAAGTTTAACCATCCCATGTTAAATTCGGTTTGCTTAGCATCCTCTATCTTTGGTAATCAGATTTCAAATGAATTTTTGTTGCTAAACCCTTAGCAAAGGTATGAGTTTGTAATCGTTTTCATATTCATATTTACAATATTTACCATTCATGTTTTGCATTTTATTTTATGATTTAAAATGTAGAAAGCATTGAAAGTACAAACTTATGGTGTTTGCATTTTTTTATGACCTAAAATGTAAAAAGCTCAGAGTGCAAGAGAAATGAACCTAGCAGGATCGTATCAAGCTAGAATTGTTGGGCGTCGTCACAAAACACTGATAGCAGGTGGAGGTTTGGAGGTTTACTAACACGGAATATTAGTAGATAACAAGGCTTTAAATTTGTGTGGAGACGAGAAATGCAAACATGTGAATTAAAAGGTTAATAATAAGAGCAGTTTGATATGAGAGCACTAGTCATTGTAAGAATCATATTCTATGAATTTCTTGTCAATGCACGTTAGAGTCATATGATGTGGATGGAACTTAAAGTTGTTTCAGGGAACAATGGGCCCAAAAAAAACATATTGATTCACTTTTTAGAATAAGAAATGCTCTCAAGTCGAGCTGTGAGAGGAGTGACAGAGTCTCAAATTATTTTCTTATGCATTGTAAAAGAGTACGACCTGAAACTATAGATTACAGTGGATAAAATGAACTCGATCACCCATAGAAATATTCATCGTTCACTTGTCTTTCCATCGTGTTTGGTGTTTGGCAGACTGGAGATTGATCAAATTTAACTTGATCTTGCCTTGCAAGGTAATTATAAGGGTTTGAATGATCTAAGAGGCCACATGCTGGAGTGTAGAGAGGGAGATGGTAGCAGAAGTGTGGAAACCGAGATAGTAACTAAGTGAGTTCTTTGGGTGGGTCTGGGTGACCGTCTGTTAAGCTATATGTGTGAAATCCATGACATACGTATATTATGTTAAATGCATTAAAGACCTATAGATGTGAAGTCTATGTGAAAACGAAGTATAACTCTATCCTCCAAAAGAGTGAAAATATTTAATAAAAGCATTGAATGAGGCTGTGTTTTTAGAATAATTGAAACCGAACATGGTGCCTTTGGGGATCCGGGTATGCCATCTATTCCTGCTTCATTTAATTTATTTTCCCAAAATGGTGTATAGCTTCTGATTATCCCAGCAAGCGGTGAAGATGCTATGACCACGTTAACATTTCTGTTGTGAGCGAGGATGCGAATACATAATTTCTTCGATCCTATCCCCTAGCTCAAATCCGGCTGGACTAATCCACTGTGGCTTCCGCTAATCAGCCTCTGAAATTGTCTAGGCCTTCCAGTTGACTAGGTTGAAGCAGGGGCAGGAAAACTAGAGAGAGGAACGCAGTGAATCTAGAAGTTCCTGTATAGAGCTCTTTCCTTAACCCAATGTTGGAGAAATGTAATTACTCGCAGATCAGTACGCAACTTCCAGCCGACTTTGTCAGAGGCCGTACAAGTCGAAATCTTGTCTGTGAGTCTGACAAGGAGGAAAAGTCCACAAGCAGGCAGCACAGTCCAGTCGAATTTATTTCAGAAGCTAAGTTGTTAGGTAGATTGTAATTACAGTCTTTAATGGCAGGTCAGTAGACCCATGCTGTAGCAAGTTTCAAATTGCCTATAAATAGAAGAAGCATTTTATGTAAATCAGTTGAACACAGGAAGAACACAAGAACACAGAGCAGAGGAACTCAGGGTGAGAAAGAGAAGTCGAAGCTCAAGCTTCTGTACATGCAATTTAGTCGACGAGCTGAACCTCTGTAGACCGACGAGTCTGGTCGGACAAATCTGGACCGACCATTTTGTAACCGACGAGTTTGTAGTACTTTGTTATTTCAGCATAGTTAATATATGAAATAGTTTGTGGTTGAATCTGTAAATGTCTTTTACAGTTACTGATAGGTAAAAGAACAAGAACCCATAAAATCTCACTGCGTGAAAGTTCCAGGTTTTACGGCACATTGGTCGACTCAAGTCTTCCTACATATTTGGGCACATGTTTCTCATAAGTTATTTGGATTTGTAAATGTGTCTATTTTACTTCATTTTACTCACAGGTGAAAAGCATTTGTAATTTCTTAAGTCCTTAGACTAAGAAACATATTCTGCAGATTTCGACCAAAGTAAGCCGACTAGAGTGGTCGAAGAGCCGACGACTTGAGTGGTCGGTTGGTCAGCCGCAGCCGACTTGGTCAAAGGTCCGACTTGGTTGGAGAGCCAACTTGGTCGGAGTAAAAGTGGTCGAGGTAAAAATCAGTCGGACAAGTAAGTCGGAGTAATTTTGGTGGAGTGAAGGACCGACTAAAATTTGTAAAATTGTCTAGTCGAACATAGACAAGTTTCACCCGACTGGTGAAAAGTAAATTGGTCGACGTGAAAAATAAAATTTGAAATTTGAATTTCGACTGAGCCCTAAACCCAAGTTTAGACGGCTCGGTTTTGGCTATCTGGTATCAGAGCAAGGTTATATCAGAACAAGGTTTATATCAGCCCAAGATTTTAGGAAAGAATTCTTGTCGTAAAGAGTGGAATTTAATTTTCTAAGGAAAGTTAATTAAATTAAAAAAATGGCTTCCACTTCTGGTTCATTGCAACCTCCAAGTTTTACAGGAAAGAATTATGAATATTGGTCTTTAACAATGAAGGCTTTATTCAGAGGTCATGATGTCTGGGAGATAGTCCAGCATGGTTATGCAGAACTAGCAGACATGACAGCATATAACAATCTCTCACAGGCTGAGAAAGATGTCTTGAGAGAACAGAGGAAGAAAGATGGAAAAGCTCTGTTTTTCATACACCAAGCTATGCATGAAAGCATACTCCCAAGAATAGCAGCATCGACTAATGCCAAGCAAGCATGGGATGCATTGGAGACTGCCTATCAAGGTTTGACTAAGGTAAAGACATCCAAGTTGCAGATTCTAAGAAAAGATTTTGAATCTCTATGCATGAAAGATTCAGAGGATGTAGACACATTCTACACCAGAGTTGTTGAGTTGATAAACCAACTGAAATCTCATGGAGAACCCGTATCAGACCAAAGGGTTGTTGAAAAAATTCTCAGAAGTCTTCCTCCAAGATTTGAAATTCTGGTTGTGACCTTAGAGGAACACACAGACATGTCCACATTCTCCATTGATGAGTTGCAAGCTTCACTCATCAATCATGAACATAGAATCAGCAGATCACAGACATCATTGGAAGGTGCATTTGCAGCACAGTCATCCATAAGCCGTGGTAGAGGCAGGGGGAGAAACAACTTCAGAGGCAAAGGAAGAAGTTCTTCAAGAGGAGGATGAGGTAGAAGTCCTGCAAATGTCTGTGGCAGAGGAGATAACCAGAACCCAAGTCAGCCAAGTGGCCAGAGGTTTGATAAATAAAAAATTCAATGTCATTACTGTAAGAATTTTGGTCATTATGCATATGAATGCAGGAAGAAGCAATATGACCAAGGAAGACAAAGCCCAAGTCAGTCGACCAGCACCAACATGTCGACAGGAGAAATGTTAATGGCATCGACATCTCCACTTGAATGCAATGCTGTTCAAGAAAGTCCACCTGACA
>LPNX011058093.1:109972-160047 GCA_001517045.1 Pseudotsuga menziesii | reverse complement strand
TAGACAAGAAGGGACAGAAATGTATTTTTGTCGGCTATTCAGAAGACACAAAAGCATACAAGTTGTATGACCCTGTCACAAGGAAAGTGATAATCAGTCGAGACGTTCAATTTGTCGAGAACGAATCATGGGATGGAACCGTCGACACAAATGTCAAGATTGAGTCGAACATCGACAACGATGATATGGAAGAGGAAGTGGTTCAAATACCACATGTAAGTCAACCAGTCAGAGCACCGTCAACTCCCATGACACCAAGACATGGTTCAACACAAGGACCATCGACACAAGTAGCAGCTCAAGCTACACCGACAAGTACAGTTACACCAAGAGGACAACAGACTCCATCAAGCATTTCGTCGAGGTCGACATCGACAGAACCGGTGAAGACAAGAAGTCTGCAAGAGATATATGAAGCTGGTACACCTAATTCATTCTCTCTGTTTGCATTATTTTCTCCTATATATGATCCACTAACATTTGAAGAAGTTGTTGAAGAAGAAGTATGGGCACAAGCCATGGATGAACAAATAGAATGCATTGAGAAGAAACAGACATGGGAACTGGTCGATGTACCAAAAGACAAAGATGTAATCAGTGTCAAATGGATTTATAAGACAAAGAAAGATGCTGATGGGAATGTGCAAAAGCACAAAGCAAGAATGGTAGCAAGAGGGTTCACACAACAACCTGGCATCGACTTCAATGAAACGTTTGCACCTGTTGCACGCATGGATACAGTCAGAACAGTCTTGGCCATTGCTGCACAAAACAAATGGGATGTTCATCAAATGGATGTCAAGTCGGCATTCTTAAATGGCTATCTAGAAGAAGAAGTATATGTGGAACAACCACAAGGGTATGAAGTTCCAGGTCAAGAGCATAAAGTCTACAGGCTGAAAAAGGCACTCTATGGTTTGAAGCAAGCTCCTAGAGCTTGGTACAGTCGTATTGATTCCTATCTCATTGAAAATGGATTTCACAGAAGTGAAAGTGAACCGACTTTGTACACCAAAGTCGATGAGCAAGGTAAGATGTTAATTGTCTGCCTGTATGTAGATGATTTAATATTTACTGGTGATTATGGCATAGCATATTTTAAAACAGTCATGGAAAGTGAATTTGAAATGACTGATCTGGGGCTTATGAAGTTTTTTCTGGGCATTGAAGTTCAGCAGTCTGAAAGTGGTATCTTTATATCACAGTCTAAGTATGCAAGTGAAGTTTTAAAAAGGTTTAACATGTCTAACTGTAAGACAGCCCCAACACCAGTAATAACAGGTTTAAAATTGAGCAAGGATGATGAAGGATCCTTTGTAGATCCTACGCTGTTCAAAAGGCTTGTTGGCAGCCTTATGTATTTGACAGCAACAAGACCAGACATTATGTATGGTGTAAGTCTGATCTCAAGGTTCATGGAGTCACCAAAAGACTCACATTGGCAAGCAGGTAAAAGAATTCTGAGGTATGTAAGTGGCACAAAAGACCTTGGTATTATGTATTCAACCTCAGAAAATTTTAAACTCATTGGTTACACTGACGGTGACAATGGAGGCAGCATAGATGACAGGAAAAGCACATCTGGGTACACATTTCATTTTGGTACAGGTGTTGTTTCATGGGCTTCAAAGAAACAGCCCATAGTAACTCTATCTTCAGCTGAAGCAGAGTATGTTGCAGCAACAAGTGCTGCATGTCAAGCTGTCTGGATGAGGAGAGTCTTAAAAGACTTGTCACAGAACCATCAAGAACCGACAACATTTTTCTGTGACAACGATTCAGCCATAGCATTATCAAAGAATCATGTGTTTCACAAGAGAACCAAGCACATCGACACAAGGTTTCATTTTATAAGAGAGTTGGTGAACGACAAGGAAATTTGTTTGGAATTTTGCAGGTCTGAAGACCAACTGGCCGACATCTTCACAAAGCCATTGGCAAAGGACACATTCCAGTATCTGCGTAGTTATCTTGGAATGACAAGTTCCCCACAGTGAACTCTGTCATAAACAGAGCATGTCTAAGCTCTGAGACATTTTGTAATTTTTGTTTTAAAAACCCCATTTGCTTATAATTAAGGGGGAGTGTTGGAGAAATGTAATTACTCGCAGATCAGTACGCAACTTCCAGCTGACTTTGTCAGAGGCCGTACAAGTCGAAATCTTGTCTGTGAGTCTGACAAGGAGGAAAAGTCCACAAGTAGGCAGCACAGTCCAGTCGAATTTATTTCAGAAGCTAAGTTGTTAGGTAGGTTGTAATTACAGTCTTTAATGGCAGGTCAGTCGACCCATGCTGTAGCAAGTTTCAAATTGCCTATAAATAGAAGAAGCATTTTATGTAAATCAGTTGAACACAGGAAGAACACAAGAACAAAGAGCAGAGGAACTCAGGGTGAGAAAGAGAAGTCGAAGCTCAAGCTTCTGTACATGCAATTTAGTCAACGAGCTGAAGCTCTGTAGACTGACGAGTCTGGTCGGACAAGTCTGGACCGACCATTTTGTAACCGATGAGTTTGTAGTACTTTGTTATTTCAGCATAGTTAATATATGAAATAGTTTGTGGTTGAATGCATGATTAGTTGGCCGCATATATTTCCAGATTTACTTCTGTAAATGTCTTTTACGGTTACTGATAGGTAAAAGAACAAGAACCCATAAAATCTCACTGCGTGAAAGTTCCAGGTTTTACGGCACATTGGTCGACTCAAGTCTTCCTACATATTTGGGCACATGTTTCTCATAAGTTATTTGGATTTGTAAATGTGTCTATTTTACTTCATTTTACTCACAGGTGAAAAGCATTTGTAATTTCTTAAGTCCTTAGACTAAGAAACATATTCTGCAGATTTCGACCAAAGTAAGCCGACTAGAGTGGTCGAAGAGCCGACGACTTGAGTGGTCGGTTGGTCAGCCGCAACCGACTTGGTCGAAGGTCCGACTTGGTTGGAGAGCCAACTTGGTCGGAGTAAAAGTGGTCGAGGTAAAAATCAATCGGACAAGTAAGTCGGAGTAATTTTGGTCGAGTGAAGGACCGACTAAAATTTGTAAAATTGTCTAGTCGAACATAGACAAGTTTCACCCGACTGGTGAAAAGTAAATTGGTCGGTGTGAAAAGTAAAATTTGAAATTTGAATTTCGACTGAGCCCTAAACCCAAGTTTAGTCGGCTCGGTTTTGGCTATCACCCAAATGATTTCATTGTCTTCCTGAACAATAGTCATCGCCTCATAGCTATTTCTTAATTGAATAGCAGCAATAGAATAAATCCTGTCATGCAAACCCCGACATAGATGAATGGAAATCGTCTTCGCTGAAATCTGCTTCCTTGCGGCGATATAGGATAGTCATCAATGATGTGCCAACTGTTGGCACCTTCATATTGTTGATCACAATGCTACACATGCAGCTACTGGCTGCATCCATTGTTTGGGCGACATTTCAGGGTGGCTCTGAATTCTTACAGAGGGATTGCCATCACTCAATATTAAGTTGGAAAATGACCCAACATTTCCATATTCGACAACTCTTCTAACTTGATGCACGCACTAACATCTAAAAGTTAATATTTGTTGTGTGGTCCCATCCCTGTATGCTCTTTATCTTCGCGCATGCCTCTACCCTCAATTCCACAAAAGATGCCAATGACTCCATACTTGGCAGCTATTCTAACTTAAAGAACAAGCTAATTTTTTTTTACAACCTTTGGAAGTAGAACGAGCCTGTGATCTTGAAAAATTACCTTATTCCTGGCGAGCCAAAAATTACCAATTATCTATTCATCCTCTTAGGTGATGTGACGAATAATATCCTTGAATTCTCAGCTTGTCTCATCCTCTTGAGGCTCTCACACATGTATGGGGTTCAACATGTACAGATATTCAGTGACTCTAAACTGGTTTTCGATTGTATCAATTTGAACAAGTGGCCATGGAACATTATTCTCCTTCCTTTCTTTGACCTTTTCAGCCGATTAGTCTTCCAACATACTTTCACTGAGAACAACTATGAGGTAGACCTTCTCTCCAAAAAATGACTTCTTTTGCCGACTGGTTATATGGACAAATGGGAGATGTCTTAAGGTATCTAGAAGTCTTTGGGATTCTCATGTCTATAGTTTCTTTCTTTGCTGTTGTATTTGTGATGTTTTTAGATTATACATGATTATAAAAGCATTATCACACAGAGGGTTTTCTTTTTTATTAACTATGCCTTTACAGGCAGATTAGTTATCGGACCTCTATTGAGGGATCTATGAACATGCTGATCATGAACTATATGGTTTTATCAATAAAAGTATGACTTTTTTTCAACGAGCATGTCATTGAATTAGTCTGGTGAGTTAAGACTCCTCGCCATGGAATGGACTAATAGAATGGGCTAAGCTCAGCTATATATATAAATCTCATAAATTGTTACCTATACCTACATTAATAGGCCTAAAATGGACTAATACAATGGGATAATCTCTGCTATATATGTAAATCCCATAACTGTTAGATATACCTAGATCAATAAGCACATTGTCTTATGTGAAATGACCAGTTCTAGACTAAGACCAATGACATTACCTGAACCAAATCCAAGCTTTAAATCATGAGCGGCAGGGCATCGCGAAGACAGATTCAACGCCTTACCTACTATACCCAGCTATATAAATGAACCAATACGTAGCTTAAATCAACCAAAATCCATAAATAGCCCCATTAGTTAGCATAATCAATGCCCATCACTATATCCTATTCACTTCATGTAATCCAACGCATCCAGAATCATTGTATGCCATAAAGTCCCCTTACAATGAAGATGATCTTCAGTTAAATAATAATACCTATATGGAGAAAGGATTTTCAACCTTGACTCGGCAAGCTCTTCCCACTTGAATATATGAACGCCGCCTACGGCAAACCTCAGAAAATAAAGAAAGAACTCGGGGTAAACCTCAGACCTCCACAAAACCATATTGATGAAGCACAGAAGGGCGTTCACCTGTTCTTTTTAAAATTCCACTTTCTATATACATCAATAGACAAAACCCTGAGAGAGTATAAGGTATCAGTACAAGGAATAGTTATGCCGCCACTATCAAAACCAAAGTAATAAACCTCAAATTTTACCCTATGCCTAGACCTACAACCTTGTGCCAGAGAAAATAAATGTGACCTAAGCATGCATACCTGAAACCGCGAAGTGAAAGGGTTGAAGGTGCCAATGCCAGGCCAAAGGACATGTTTGCAAGGGCAAGAAAGCCTGAACTGAATGTCACTGTCCACCTGAAGGAAGCCAGAACACATTAAATGAAGAATACTGAGGTAAACAAATTAATAGATTTTAATAGTAAAATGATGAGTTATTTAACAAAGAATGCTGAGAATCCATGATAGTAATTGAATCTCCAAGGGTCAAAAACATCCATTTAGTTGTTCACCCTTATTTTGACCCTGCAATTTTTTAAACAAGATAAACTTGATGTTATTCGCAACCATGGCTACCATGAAACCATGGCCAAGAAGCCCCAACTGATTTTAGACAGGACCATATAGAAGCCGAATGAATGGATGAGATTACAAACCCTAAGGGATCGTTAAGTTTCCACTTTAAAAATTGTGTGCCGATCACCTAAGGAACAGATCTATCACCACCTAGAGGAATGAACGATGGGGAAATTACCTTCCACCCATCAACATTTATTAAGTTTATCTTCATATCTGAGTGCATCTTTTCCTATAATACGACCTAGGCTATTTTATACTAAACCACTCCATGGAACTTTAACATCATATCAATGGATAAAACAAATGGTTAATCATGTTTTAAGGCTTACTTAATTTTTGGTTGAAGACTTGTTAGGGCAATTTAACCATGGAGAATTCATTGTTATAACACAACACCGGAAACGAAACGCATCGAGGGCTATGAAGCATATAAATAGTAATGAATTCTACATAGAAAGTTTATTGATTTGTTTGTTTTCTTATAATTTATGTTTGTGTTTTTTTTCTTCAATTTGTGTATATTTGATATTTTTTTATTTGTTTGCTTTTTAATGCTTGTGTTGTTGGTTTTTTTAGAAATATGATGTCGTTTTCATTATATATATATATATATATATATATATATATTTTGTTTGGAATTTAGTTGGAAAATTAATAAAGTTTTTATTATAAAGTTTTGTTTTATAAATTGTTTTATTAAAATAATTTTTTTGTTTGGTTTTTTATAAGATTTTTTTAAAGAAAGCGTGTATGTAGAGTTTTATGGTTAGGAGTCATATCTAATTTTATGAAGGAATACTCTATTTTATTTATGTAGAATTTGGTTATTTTTATTATAAGTAGTTTTATTTTGTACTTGTACTTTGTCCTTAGTTAATGTGTGGTAAGTCATTGATCTTAACCCTTATGCATGAAACCTATACCTATACCTATTTCTCACACCTTCGTATTGTTATTGATATTTCCACTTGGAGACCAAGGATACCTTCCATAGTTCATGCTTTGGATGCCCAAAATATTATTTTATAGTCTAGAACCCAAGTTTTCACTCCTAACCTTGTCCAATGGCCTAGAATGCATACATAGTGCTAAACAACTCCTAATGGAACACATATCTCAATTTGAGGAAAAATATTCCATTTGAAAGTCATGTGTGATGCTCTTAGACATTCTTATTGGCCTTGGATGCCTAGAATATCCCTTAGAGAATAATCCTAAGTTTCCTCCCCCATCTATTTCTAGGACATGAGACCCATACATATTGTTATCCTTGATATGTTCACTCATCTATTCCGATTGATAGTCGAACAAAACCCTTAGGAGGTCCTTTATGGTTGTTTGAGGCATTGTTTTTTCCTTGAATGACTAGAAGATTCCTTTAGGGCTTCATTCTTGGGTTTCCTCCCTTCACAATATTGAGGTCCTCAAACTCATATCTAATTCTTGAAACCTCCTAAAGATGATGGTATATTTTCTGAGAGTCTAAGGATATTCTAAGGATATCATGTGCATTTATTTAAAATATTAGTTATGGCCTTGGAATCCCTGAATCTTCCTTGAGGGAGCAAGAAACATGATACTTTCCTTAATCATGTATATACACTGTTGACTAATACAAAAAACCATCTAATGGTATAAAACTCCCTAGTCAAATGCTAAAGATAACATAAAGAAGCTATTTGTATTTGTTTAAGTTGTCCCTATTGGCCATGGATTCTTAAAAGCAGTCTTAAGGTATTTTGGCCCATTTTTTCTCTCTCAAGCATGTTTATTGCACCCAAGCTCCATACCAAGTTCTCAAAAAATTATAATGCCATTGGTATACCATCTTAGATGAAAATGATTATCTTAGGAGGTCATGAGTGGTGGTTGTAGGAATTATTCTTATCCCAAGTTGCTAAAAGCTTTCTTTTAGGGACTAAGACAAATGATTTCCCCCCCAATCATATTTAAGGTATTGGAAGTTATACTCAACCCTAAAAATTTTCTTGCGATAGAAAAAATCCCACTCAAAGACCAAAGATATAGTGGAGAGGTCTATTGTACTTGTTGAACATGATGGTTATAGAGACCTAGAATTTTCCTTTAGGTCATGAAACCAATTTTTCATTTGTTAACCATGTCTAGGGTCCCAAGACTCATACCTAGTGTTTAAAAGATTCTAATGGTTGCCACATCCCCACCACAATGCCAAATATCCCCTAAAGATGTCATATTTATTTGTTGGAGGCATCATTCATAGATATTTATCCCTAAAAGTTTAATATATATCTTGGGAAATTCCTAACACTACAACAAATCTTGAAATTAGTGTCCCATTTAGTGTCCCTTTTTAATGTAATTATTTTTTACATTGAGTGGTCAAACTATACGCTAAATGGGATGCATCATGGACAAAACTTAAAGTGTCTCAAGAAACGTCTTTTTTGCTTCCTAGATAGCATCCTTTATTTCACCCAAAATAACGTCTATTTTTTTGCTTCCAAAATAACGTACAACTTTTCTTCCTAAAGAATGTTGAGGTTTTCTTCCTAAATAACATCCTATTTTGCTTCCTAGAGAGCGTCCACTTTTTCTTCCTAAATGGCATCCTTATTAGCGCCATATTAGCATCCCTAATAGCACCATGTTAGCATGTATGTTTTCATCTATTTTCATGCCATATTTGCATCCAAATCAGCATCCAGTATTGCATTCATTTGTGCTACCACTTTAGCATCCCATTTTGCACCACGTTTTACTTTCAAATCTGTGTCAATTTTTGCTTCCAAATTTGCACCAATTTTTGCTTCCTTTTTTGCATCATGTTTTTCTACGAAATGACGCCAAATATTTCATCTATTGTTGCACCATACTTTTATTCCTATGTAGCGCCATGTTTTGCATTCAAAGTAACGTCTTATTTTGATACCATATCAACACCATGTTTGGCTTCATCATTAGCACCAAGTGTTGCATCATTTTTAATGCCTAGTTTCACGTGTCTAATTTCTCCCACATTAACACCATGTTTTGTTACTACATTAGCACCCAATTTATCGTCCATTTTTACTCCCACACTAGCGCCACATTTGGCTTCCCGTTTAACTCCTAGATTTCTTCGTATTTTTCTTCCTCATGGGCACCTAATTTAGCTTCTGATTTAGCATCCAATTTTGCTCCTTTGTTGGCCACTAGTTTAGCTTCTACTTTGGTGCCCAAAATAGCATCAAAATTGGCTTCCTACTTAGTGTTAAGTTTTTCATCCAATGTTGTTTCTAGATCAAGAACATAGTGGGCTCCCATTTTATCTCATATTTTTGCTTCCTTATTAGCACCACATTACACTTGTTATTTGACACCTACAACCATATCCAATTGTGTGCTAATATATTTGTTGGCTCGACAAATTGACACTCTTTGCATCTATTTGCATCCTCCAAATACACTTTTTATCTCTTCATTTGATCCTTTGACCCCATACATTCCTCTATATTTTCACATATCTACCCAAATACCCAACATTTTGGCGTCGTTGCCGGGGAGGTGCTAAAGGGGTTGAAGTCTAGGTAGATAGGCTGCATTTACATTACACAACAAAGGAGAGAGGAGCATGGTAAGACGAGAGGTAAGAACCTTTGCATCCACTATAGTGGGATGCCTCAAAGCCTTGTTGTTCTTCTTCAACAATTTTGTTCTTATGCAAAGATTGATTTACTTAGGGAATGTTTCCCTTTCTACAAATATAGATAGTTTAGTCTCACATAGTTTAATTCCAGGCATATATGTTTTTTGTTTTTTTGAAATCTAGTTAGTTCCCTTTCCCGCAGTTACTTTAGAGGCAAGTGTGGTTCTCCTTTCAATAGAATGCAAGAGTTCTTTTTCTTCAATAAAAAGTAAGATTTCTTTCAAGTAGGAATATTTTTCAGTTTATAGTGTAGAGTTGGATTGATTTCAATTTTCGATTGCATACTAGATTATTTAAAATATTAGGCTAGTTTGTACCCACAACAGTTTGTTTCAACTTAGTTTCTTTGCTTTTACAATTATGAAATGAATGCATTTGATTTCCTGCATGAATAATTTTCCTACAAATAGTTTAATTATGATTTTAAAAATTTGAAACATTTGGGTGCTGTAAGAACCATGTTATTAACGCCCCTGTGAAGCAGGACATTTGAACCAGTACAAGTTTAAGGATGTTCAAAAATTTGTTGAGTAGAGAAGGGATTATTACTACAAAGGGTTTCTTTAATCCTTGTTGCAGTATCAGGTCAATAACTAAAGAAGAATCCATCTTCCAAAATGGGCAGCTAATCCATAAGTATCCTCAGCATGAATATCTTGATCTATATATTTATCCTTCCTCATTTGATGAGGTAACTCAAGAATCATGGAAAGAAATTGAAGAAGAAGAACAACTAGAACCTAAAATTACAAAATGTCTTACTTGCCTGGTACCAGAGGAAGAATATCAAATTGGATTAGAAATTAAGGATATTAAAAGAAGAAGCCAAGCAAATCAAGAATCTATTCAGATATGGACTAAGACAATTTCTCAGTTCCGTCCTTTTACTTTTCAGCAATTTTTGAAATCCAGACCATATGAGAAGTTGGTTCCTCATGTCAGGTTATTTATTCATATACATTATGTGAACAAGAATGTTTTAGAAATCTTGATTCGTAGGTGTTTACACTAGAAGTACGCATACACTTGAAAGAATATTTCTACTTCCAGTAGCATAGGGTAGTTCAGGAAATAAAAAAATAAAATAAAGAGAAAAAAAAAGTAAAGAGAAAAATAAGCTTTACTGTGAAAACCAGTTGTTTGGCACAATCTAGCAAGGGTTTAGTTAGAAAACCAGGTGACTCGATGGCTAGGATCCATAATAAAATTTGTTGGTGATGTCTACTTCATTTCTGCAAAAATATCTTTTGTTCTGTGCTCAGCTAGATGATGGGAGATTTAGTAAGGCTCTCCTTCCAGCAAGTTTCAACCCATCGGCTTCAAAACATTTTCTGGGTCTGAAACTTGAGACATTTTTTGGTACCCTGGAGCCTGCATTCCTCAATGGAAAGCATCATTGTCATTTGTTAAGGAAATCCATTAATGTTTCTTCGCAAGTGAATTCTACAGTTCATTCAACTCCAACAAATCTATTCATGACTGTTAGGATGTACAAAGTGCCTTGATTTCCATTAACATTAAGGGTGGAATATCTCACACTGGTTAACAACTATCCTCATTGGTTGGTAATGCAATGATTTCTATCTATGTTTGACATCAACGAAATTTATTCACATGGGTAGATTTGCACAAAGAGAAGGATGTGGATGAAGACCTTGCAGTTCTTTAACTCTGTGATCAAGGATAGTTTTCAATAGTTGCAACTTTGATTTTGGGTACAAAGCAGTCTATTCCTCTATTTTCTATAGAAATATAGTAACATTCAACACAGTGGACATCCTATCAGAAGAAACATTCTCAGTTTTGTAGCAGCACAATATTTGGGGGAAAAGCAAGAGCAACTTGTCACAAAAATTCCATTCTGTCACAGTAACGACGACATGCAGTAGAAACTCCTGACATCCAAAGTATCTCTGAAGAACTTGGTCCTGTAAGGTAAAATTGATCTAAGGTAACGATCCTTTCTTTGAAATATGTTTATTGCATTAAATTCAAGGAAATTTTAGCATGGATTATACTTACATACTTGCTAAGCCTATGCCCTCAGATGATTTAAACCATACTCTTTCTTATCATCATCATTCTACCTTTGGTTGTCTTCATACTTTTACCTTTTTGAATATAAATCATTTTTACCATACCTTTGTCTGTCATCATTCGACAACCATCCTTATACCTTATAAATAGATATTCATCTCTATGGCACATAGTGCCTAGATATTAAGATCTTATCACCTTAAGAATATATAATTACGTTTCTTCTATCCATGCAACCCTTGATTGATTCCTTTATTTTTTCATACACAACAATTCGCCATTGCAATGGCAGTTCAAAATATTCATATGCGCCATGCATTTGAATGATCATTAAGTATGAAGCTTATCAATTACCGTTACATCCAAAGCATTAGAAGTCTCGGGAAACTTTGTTGAGACTTATTTTACGCCTATCCAATAATCTTCATCATTTTCCTAGCTTCCATTTCATCATATGTTTTCTGTCCAAGTTATAGTCTCAGAGCACATTGTGGGGCAGAAGGGAGATGAATGCCATGAGCCGAGATCTATCTCTATGTTAGAAGGTTTTCCTGAATTCAATGCATGCAAGGAAAGATTTGAAGGCATCTCGTATCAATTTTTCCAAAACTTTTAGGGATATGATGACGAAATTACACTGAAATTTGCCTAGTGGTTTGATGGGAAATTCGTGCACATTGGTTATTTTATCATGGAAGTTTCTGAGAAAATAGTTTCTTGTGCCACTGGTTTGCCTTGTCATGGAGAGCATTGGTTTAAAAATAAACCCATAGAGCATGCAGTTTGTACCAGGTTTTTAAAAGAGGAGCATTAGTCTGCAATCTAGAAGAAGGGATTTCCTCGAGATTGGATGCAGGATGAATGGCGCAATGTGCTCTATGTATTACATAAATATTTGAATTGCGAAGGAAGGTATGTCACCACTCTTAATTACCATGTCCACCTACTTTTTCATTTTGAAGCCGAATTGGAAATGATTTTCCCCTATTTTATGCACAAAAGTTTAGCTAAGATGTCAAGGCGGGTTCAGAAGCACTATGGCAATCCTTACAATAGACTTTACCATCATGGTTTGATTAAGATCCTTATTGAAGATGAATTTCATATTCGTAAGGATACCTTGGCTAATTTTTGGATAGATTTCAGGGTCTCCCTTCATCCAAAAGTCCTCATTCTCCACACATTCAAATCTCTCCTTAGCCTGAACGTAATAAAATAGAATTTGTTCTAGACCCAGAGCTAGAACCACCCCTAATTCAACTTTTCTCCTCTATATTATGAAAATACAAAAAGCAACAACCTCAGCCAAAAATCCCCAATGTCGTAGAATCCACAATGCCGCGTCAAACCACCAGAAGTATGACAAAATAGCCTGTTAAACCCTCTAATCCATCCCTCAATGTGCAGCTGTCTGTTTTTATTGACCTAGAAGAATCCCGTGAGTTAGAGCCAAATCTCCCTAAGAAGAAAAAGAAAAAGAATACTCCAAGTCCACTTCCTCCATTGTCTCCTTAGAAATTTGAGTTTGTATATAATGAATCTTCTGATTTTATTCTTCCTGGTTTTGGTTCTGAGCGTATAGACGCTTATCTGCCTGAAAACCCTCCTGTTTCAAGATATGGCCATATGGAATATAATCCTGAACTGTTTAACCCTCAATAGTTTGACTATGGGTCTCCTAACGATAATTCACCTACACAAGAACTATGTGATGATCATATACCTGAAGTTTCAGTGACCTCAGTTATACCTTCAATCATTGCCCAGCTGCAAAAGAAAAATAAGAAGATTAAGAAGCTTAAAGCAGTACTCAATTCATACGAACAATCCCAACAAGAAAAATACCTATTGATTGCAGAATCTGAAAAATATAATGAACAATGGAGAAATTATAGTCTTAAGCTCCTGTGGAAGAATGAGAAGTTGAGGGGAAAACATGACAAAGTAGTTGTGAACATAAAATGCCTCCATAAATTAGTGAGTAATTGGAGAGTTGAGGCCTCTAAGAACCTATCACATATCAGTATGTTAAAGAAGAAATTGAAGGTGTGATCAAATCCAGCAGGTAGAAAATTGAACATCGTGGTCAATGCAGCATAAGCCCTGTCAGTGGTATTGAAACTTAGTTTTGAAATTTTGAAGTTTTTAACAGGTATGTTTTTATGGGGACATGCAAACAGATAGGTGTGGGGGATATTTTCCGGAGAACAGGCCATTGAATAATTGGATATCATTGACAATACATCATAAATTTTCTTAGAAAGATTTGAAATCAGTTTTGAAAATTTTTGAAATTTTTAAAAGGCATGTTTGAATAAGGACATGCAAATACACAGGCATGGGAGAGTGTTGGCTCACCAAATTAACACTTTTTTCATCTCTTTTCATCCTCCAAATACACTTTTTATCTCTTCATTTGATCCTTTGACCCCATAAATTCCTCTATATTTTCACATATCTACCCAAATACCCAACAATATTTATTATATCAAATTATTATAATTATTCATGAGTTTCAATAGTTTTCATATGTTATTTACTTCATAGTTCTGAAATAACATAATGAAACATTCAAATTCATTATAGATACAATTATTGAAATTAATTGCATAGCATTTATGAATAAATTTAAAAGAAACATACAACATTTATCCAAAGCAGTAATATCATCATAGATATTAATTTTCAATGAAAATATCATCAACAACCTCCAATATATATAAATTTAAAATATAATAGCAATAATATCAACATGATCTTTCATCAAAATAAGTGAAATTATAAAACATCATCGCATCAATAACCTATCAGATAGATCATCGTATTAAGGTTAAAAGAACAAGTGAGCAATATGTATGTGTGTGTGTGTGTGTGTGTGTGTGTGTGTGTGTGTGTGTAGTTATAGTGAAAAATACCATATCACAAGAATTTTTTTTTTGATATCGATATCTATAAAATTCAAAATGATCAACAATAATAAAAGTTTACATGTCAACATGAATCCACCATACAAATCAAAATGACCCAAAATGTAATATGTACTTGGGTAATAAAAAAAAACAATATATTCCTAGTAGCATGGAGAAATAAAAAAGCATCCACAATCTCAATAGTAGCATCAATGGTTACGATCATCGTCATCCTCATCCTCATCCTCATCCCCATCATCATCATCTATCCCAACATCATATCCATCATCATTTTAATTTAATCCATTTGTATCATTATCAATAATACCTCTCTCTGGTACATCGGTGACAACATAATGAGGATCATCACATACACAGTCATCTTCACCTTTTTTCTGGAAATACCAAGAAATAATCAATTTAAAGCATTAGTATCAATTTCATTAGATAATGCATATTATGTGTTATATTACAAATATTAGTGTGATAATTTATGCATTCTCACAAGTTTTCCAAACATGAATATAAACATCATCTCATCAACAGATAGTAACCACACATATCAAGTGTATCAACAACCATGCATACACACATGTACACCATAAATTTTCATATCACAATACAAGAAGACATAAAGGAAAGGAAAAATAGACATCCCCATGATTGTATATAAAGTGAAGAAAAATATGATATCACATATATTATTTTCTTCAAACCATATTTTTACCTAAAGTTTTTATATCATTAAATATATATATAATGCATTATTCAATCTATATCTTCAATAGCATATCAACCATGGTTTTCATCTCTCAATCAAGTTCATGAATTGTGTACATTGTAATCTAAGAGTAAATTTAATATAACATGCCTCATAATATACCATCATAAACATGACTAAAAAGATTATTATCATAGATATAGTTTTTAAAATAATAATCATATCATTGGTATAACAATCAGAAAGCTTTGTTGGAGTCATGTTATCCAAATACCTGCAGGAAGTAACAAAACTCAATTTCGTTACTTGGAATTTGGCTAGTATCCCTGAATGGCCATCAAAAGCAAGTTGAAACTTAGAATAACTGAAAAACTAAGGCTCAAATGGACAAAAAATTAGTTAATTTGGATTTGTAACATTCGAGTACTGCTAGGGACATCTCTTCTCGGTGGTTTCATGGACAACAAGTTGTTTATTTTGATGTTATTTTAAACTAGGGGTTTTCTTAGTGACGCATAGTGCAGTTTATGCATGATAGGATAAGATTTTGAAAATGTGTTGATTGAGTGCATGGGCTTCACATTCATCTCACCCTTTCCCAAACATAGTTGCAGGAGGCAACGAAAGCAAATTTCATTGCTCGGTTTGGATTTTAAACCCCCAGTTGAAATTTTTCTGGTGTACCTTATTGGCCTTGATAGGTGAGAAAAAACTTACTATAAAATGAAAACCATGGCTCTAATGGATAAATTGTCATTTTTTTTGGATTCATGACATTCAAGTACCTCTACGGACACCCTTGTCAAGTGGCTTCATGGAACAAAAGTTAGCTATTTGGTTAGTTTTCTAAACTAGGGTTTTGTTAAGTGAAGTGTAGTACAATTCATGTACGATAGGTTAATATTTTGAAAAATGTACCCAATGAGTGTGTGGGAATCGTATCCATCTCGCCCTTACCCAAACACACTTGTAGGAGGCAACAAAAATCATTTTCGTTGCTCAGCTTGATTTTTATGCTCCCGTTTGAAATTTTTCTTGTGTTCCTGGATTACATTGGTAAGCAAGAGGAAACTTTCCATAACTTGAAAATCGAGGCTCTGATGGACAAACAGTTAGTTCTGTTGGAATCACGACACCCAATTACCGTTAGAGACACCCCTGTTTGGTGGCTTCATGGACCAAACATTGTATATTTTAAAGGTTTTTTACACGAGGGTTTTTCTCAATGACATGAAGTGCATGGGAATCACATTCATCTCTCCCTTTCCCTAACACACATGTAGGAGGTAACAAAACTCAATTCTATTCCTTAATTTGGTTTTGATGCCCCCATTGAAATTTGCTTGGTGTCCCTAAATGGCCTTGAGAAGCTTTCCATAATGTGAGAAACGAGGCTCCAATGGAGAATTTGTTAGTTCCATTGGATTCACGACATTCAAGTACCTCTTAAGACACCCCTGTCTGGTGGTGCCATCGACTGAGCATTGTCTATTTTGACAATTTTCTATACTAGGGTTTTGAAATTGGACGTGTAGTGAAATTTTTACATGATACACTATGATTTTGAAAAATGTGCCCAACAAGTGCGTGGGAACCTCAGTCATATCTATAATTCCCAAACACACTTCCAAGAGGAAACAAAACTCAATTGCATTGCTCAGTTTGGATTTTACACTCCCGGTTGAAATTTTCCTCGTGTCCCTAAATGACTTTGGGAAGTGAAAAGGAACTTACCATAACTCAAAAACAAAGGCTTCAATGGAAAAAATGTCTATTTAGTTGGTTTCATGACATTCGAGTATTGCTAGGGACACCCCGGTCTGGTGGCTTCATGGACCGAATGTTGTCTATTTTGATGGTTTTCTAAACTAGGATTTTGCTCGATGATGTGCAGTGCAATTTCTGCACAATAGGAAAGATTTTGAAAAATTTGTCGAGCAAGTGGATGTAAGGGAGTAGGGGTTCGTGGTTCAGATGGTTCGATTTTCACTCTCCTGGGTTAGGGAAGGTGGTTTTGTAGTGGGTTTTTCTGTTACCGAGTGAGAAAGCATGTTTTGTCAGTCTACAGTGTGGTTGTTGTGTTGTGTACCCTGGTTTTGGGTCTGATTGGTATGCAAGACTGAGGAGTGGAAGAGAAGAGCAATGGAATTGTAACCTAGTGCATAAAGGAACCTAGGGAAAACATAAAAGTGGTTGGTATATCCTTACTGCATGCCCAGAAGAGCACTAGAAGGGAGGCATATCCTGAAGCACTATTGAGTAGAGAAAGGGATGCTACCTTGCATTGGGATGCAAGTAATGTGGGTGCTAGGCTAGATAGATCTTGTGGAGGTGTCCTTAGCTCTTGAGTGAGCCACTATTCTAGTCATTTTACCTTTCCACTGCCTGAGCATCCTGTAAACCCAAGGGATATTGGCTTGGCCTTGGGTCCTATTAACCGAATTAGATATTGGTTTGGTTGAGTCTTATTTTGCGTTGGCATTGTGTGTAACCCTTGGATGGACAACCTGTTAACCCAACTGTGAGAAATGGTTTGGTATTGGGGAGTGTGAACCCATCTGTTGGCTTGGATGGTCTTTAATGCAAGTGTTTTCTTCATAATCATGTAGCCTATTAAACCAACTAGGTGTTAGCTTGGCTAGACTGTCTGATAAGTCCAACTAGGTGTTGGTTTGACTATGTGTTAAAAATATTTGGGTGTGTGTGAGTTTGTTGCTCCCTAGTTCCTTATGGATTCATGCCTAGATCAGGGGTGACAGTCGTGTTAAGAGATTAAAGAACACACTAGCCTATGGTTGGGTGGAACGTTGCAGCTACATAACTAGTTGCAGGATAACTTCATCCTTCAAGATAAGTATTCTTGTTATGTTTTTTATGCAATGCATTTTCCTATGAATTGTTAAGTTCATGATTGAATTCTTAATGATGATGAAGTAGATGTTTACTTGTCTATATTTGCTTCATTTTATCTTTGTTTTTTCCTTAGATGTTTTTATGCATTTTTTCCTAAGTTCATGAAGGCTGAAATCCTGTTACAAATGTCAGAATGCTTCCCACTTAGTGTTTTCTCCCTTTCATATCCACCTAGGAGAGGTGGAAGCCGAAAGCCAGAAAGGAGTAGTTGAACTAGACAGAAAGTTTGTTTTTCCACATCCTGGGATCCGCAACACAAGACAGAATGAGGGAGGTGGGAGAAGGAAGTTCCATCGGCACATAATGTGGTATTTCCAACTTGTGAAATCCCCCTGCAGAAGGCAGAAGGAGGTAGGTGGAAATCAGAATAAAATGTAAGGCAAAAATTGGGCTATCTGACTTCCAATGTTTGACGTTGAAAGGCAAAGTCAGAGGAGTGCAAGGATTCTAAGGCAGAAGGGTGACTTTTGTATTCCCGAGATCCTCCTGCAGAAGGCAAGAAGCAGAGAGAGAAAAAATGCAGAAAAGTTCTAAGGAAAGTTATTGTTTCGAATTTCGCAGTCCGAGGTGGGAGGGTGGAAGTCGAAAGTATAGAGAAAAATTAAGTCGATATTGTAAGTTCATGGTTTCTAAGTTCCATGGAAGAAGTGAGGAAGGTGGTGGGAGGAAGAATACAAATTGATCTAGGCCAAGTATTGGTTTTCTTCGATCTGATTTCTGCAGGAGAAAGGAGAAATGCTAAAGGAGGAAAGTGAACAAGTTCAGATATCGTTTCGTTGGTTTTCGATTTCTAAGTTTTGCATCGAAAAGGCAGAAGGCAGAAAGTAAACAAGTTTAGATATCATTTCGTGAGGTTTTGATTTATGAGTTACACAGTGGAAAGGAAAAAGGCAGAAGGAGGGTAGCCTGTTAAATGTTTCTTATCACATTATGTTTTTGATTTATGACTTCCGAGGCCGGAAGGTGGAAATCAGAAGTGCGGAAGCATAAGGTTGGTAGAACGCTTTGTCAAAATGTTGAATTTATAATTTCTGACTTTCAAGGACGAAAGGTGGAAAGCAAATGTGTAGAAGAAGGTTAGAAGAATGCTTCGTCAAAATGTTGAAGTTCTGATTTTTGAATTTGAATGTTAGAAGGTGGAAAGTAGAAGTGTGGAAGTGGATGGTTGGCAGAATGCTTCATCAAAAGATTGAAGTTCCAATTTCTGACTTCTAAGGCCTAAAAATGAAAGCATAAGGTTGGCAGAACGCTTCATCGAAATGTTAAAGTTTTGATTTCTGACTTTCGAGGTTGGAATAGGTGAGAAAGGGGAAAGGTTAGTTTGAAAATGGACATTCTGGATGCAAAATGGATAATTGAAGGGAAGAACGACTGGTATAGTGGTTCTAAGTTTGAGATGAATGTCTAAGAATAGGTTAACATCCATACCCAATGTTTATCATAAAAACAAAGAGGTTCTTTAAGAAATTGTTTTTAATAATCCACATTATGGGGTATGGGGACGTGACAGGGATGAGGTCATGGGATTTTGCAATGCTATAATTCTAGACTATTGGGACATTGCCAACAAAATATTTCCCAAATATTCTGTCTCAATGTACTTAGTGCAGCACAATAGATCATACTTTTGAAGATTGTCCATAGTTGATTGCGAAGTGGCAAGCAAATAATCTCGCACCACCATTGAACAAGATCCAGAATGTGAACCAGCCTCAAAATTAGGATCCAAGACCAACTATGGGAAAAATATCGACAGAACCCAAGCATCATCCCACATATGTTGGACTCATAACTCGATGAGGAGCGATGATAGGAGATGACAGACCAGTCCTACCGATCAGATTGGAAGCTCGAAAGAAGGTATAGTTTGATGTCGATGCTGAAAAAGAAACCTTTTTCGATGCAAAAGACATACTGAATAGAGACATGAATAATATTCATATCTATAACATGCCACCTACTTTTGATTCTACAGCTGTGTCGGGACCATCTCAAAAACCTGGAGCATTGCAAAAGTTTTTGTAAAGTTGTATATCGCTTGCAAAAGACCCTAACGCATTAGAAGAAATAGTGAGGTTGTTGCACTGACAGGAGAGAGGGGGACAAGACCACGCTGTGAATTCTTTGCATAAAAAGAAAACTGAAAGGGAGATGAGAATGAACGTCGAGATTGGTGAACGTGATGTGGATTCGGTCATCTTGGACCTAGGATCATATGTAAACATTTTGACGAAGAAAACCTTGGAAATAATGGGGAAACCACAGTTGTTTTGGTTCCCGGTACAACTATGACTGGAAAATCAGGCTAGGGTGTCTCTAATTGGATGACTACCACACCTACTTGTTGAAGTTGAAGGGACGAAGAATTATGCATACTTCAATGTTATTGAGATAGTTGACGAAAGCATCTCATAGCCCGTGCTGTTGGGAATCGGTTGGGCCAATGAAAATATGGAGGTTATCAAGTTCAAGAAGAGAGTGATGACAATTGAGAATGAATATGTGCGAATCATTTCCCCATTGGATCCCATTGAGAGTCGAAGATACGTTAAACTAGTAAAAGAACAACTTGTGGGAGGATGGGATCACGCATATAACATTTCTGAAGACTACACTAATCCCACTGCAGATGGAGATATCGGTTGGTGAATTGCTAGCTCTACATCAACTTATTCTGACTATGCCCTAGAGAATTGGAAGAACCAGTTACATGAAGTATCGGTCCAGAAATGTGGATGAGTTACTCAGTCGCCGCGCTGGATTGCAACAAAAGCTTTTGAACTACTAACGTATGAAGGACTGCCCAACTTGGTTATTTTTATTGATGAATTCGAAGAAAAACTGGTCTATCCCCAACAACTAATGGTGTTGGGGGAAGCATTGAAGGCCACACTAGTGAGATGGTGGGATACCGATAGGAGATCGATCGACGGATGATCAACCTGTTGCAGATTGACGGAAGTCTCATTTGGAGAAACAGAGCACCACCAAGCGAAGAAGTATGTTGGAAGGAATGATCCCAATCATTATCTGATCATATGTCAAACAACCTAGGCATTAAGGCTAAAGGATGAATGGGTACATGCCTTTGTCCATACGATGGATGAAATGCCATGCAGGTGGTATGTATGAATTGAACTATGATGGGAGATTATGACATGGGAATGCTAACCCAGTGGTACATAGCGCACTATAGCACATCTAAAATATGGTATTTGAGGTATCTCCAGTCACATTCCCAGCATAATTGCATGAGACACAGGTAACACAGTTGATGACGGAATGCTACAACATGAAAGTAGCACATGCAAATGGGGATGACCCAAGGAATATCAATATCACCGAATCAGAAGGAATTCAAGATATCGCAACACCAGACATACCGACCGACAAATTTCAACAACCTCTTGAGATAAGGAAGGTCAATATTGGGAGGACAACAAACCCGAATTTCGTCAATATCATAAATTACTAGGATGAAGAAACTATGGTGAAAATCATTAATTTGCAACATGAGTTCCAAGATTTTTTCCCGACTAAATTCACTGAGATAAAAGGGATTGTAGGAGACTTGGGAGAAATGTGGGTCCCTCTTAAACCAAATGTGAAACCAGTAAAAAAATGTCCTTATCGATTAAACCTACAATGCAAGGAATGTGTTAAGGCTGAACTAGACAGGATGTTGGAGGCTGTCTTTATCAAACCTGTGGAAGAGTAGGAATGGATCAGCCTAATGGTGGTTCAAGACAAGAAGACGAGGGAAATCCAAATCTATGTTGACCTAAGGAAGTTGAGCGACATAAGTCTTCACAACTCGTTCCCAACACCATTCACTGAGGAAGTACTGGAGGGAGTTGGAGGACAAGAAATAAACTCATTCACGGATGGCTTTTCAGGTTATCACCACATAAAAATTGTGAAGGAAGATCAACATCAGACCACTTTTGTAACCAAATGGGGATGTTTTCAGTATATAGTGATGTCATTTGGACTAAACATTGCACTAGCAATCTACTTGAGGATAGTAGTTGTTGCCTTCAAATAATTTGTTCATAAATTCTTGGCGGTATATATGGATGAATGGACTATTTATGGATTGGTAAAATATCACATTACGAACCTTCGAATGATGTTGGAAAGGCGTAGACAACATCATATTTTGTTGAATATGAAGAAGTGTATATTTAGTGCTTCATTTGGGATTTTGTTGGGACATATCATTTGCAAGGAAGGAATTTTGGTCGATCCCTCCAAGATCATGATAATCACAAAATTACCTCCACCAATGACAGTAAAAAAACTATGGGAGATGCTAAGTCATACAAGCTATTACCATAAGTTCATAAGAGGATACGCATCCATAAAAAAACCTATGGATAAATTGTTGAAAAAGGATGTGGATTTCGAATGGAATGATGAATGTCAATTCAATTTCAACACTCTGAAGAAGAAAATGGTCTCGACACCAATAGTGGTATTTTTAGATTGGACAAAGGAATTTCACGTCCATGTCGACGCTTCATTAGTCACACTAGGAGTAGTTTTGAAATAACCTAGCGAAGGAGCGATTGATCACCTAATCACCTTCGCAAGTCAAAAGTTGTCCACTGCGGAAAGGAATTATACAATGACAGAGAGGGAAGGACTAGTGATGTTGTATGCATTGCAAAAATTTTGTCACTATTTATTAGGGGGGCATTTCAAAATGTTTACGTATCATTCATCATTAAAATACCCAGTCAACAAGCCTATCTTGGGGGGCGGGGGGTCGATTTGTCGATGGATGTTATTATTTGAAGAATTCGATTTTGAGATAATTGTGCAATGAGGTCGATTGAACGCAGGACCAGATCACTTATCAAGGATAGAATTAGGCAAAGAGTGGAGTAGCATTGAGGAAGGCTTACCTGATCTGCAACTATTTAAGATCAGAATGGCATATGACCATTACGAACAAATTATTCACTTCTTGAGGACAAGAAAAGCACCAGGAGGATTACACCATGATCCAGAAGAAATAGTTGGTTGTTAGAGATGTGTATTTTGAATTGACTGTGGGCCAACTCTATAAAATGGAGTCGGATGAGATACTACATTGATACATCCTACCGGATGATCAGGAGAGAATATTGGCCGAGGTGCATAACAAAGTCACAAGAGGACATTATGGAGGACACACAACTGCTAGGAAGATACTCTAAATCAAGTTATGCTGGCCAACAACACATAGTGATGCCACAAATTATGTGAAAAGTTGCGACGTTTTTCAAAGGACGGGGAAGCCATCATGACGGGATGAAATTTCATTAGTACTTCATATGACTCTACATCCATTTGATAAGTGGGAGGTGGATTTCATGGAACCCATCAATCCACCAGGGAAACAGATGGGTGCATGATACATCATCACAGCGATGGACTAATTGACTAGATGGGTCGAAGCAGCACCAATGACGGAACGTATAACGGTGAAAACATCATGTTTCTTATTAAAAAATGTGGTTACTTGATTTGGCTGCCCCAAGGTAATGATGAGAGACAAGGGAATCACTTTATCAATCAGATGATTATGGCGATGATGAAGGAATTTTAGATATTGCATCTGAAGAGTGCCCCTTATCATCCGTAAGATAATGGTGTGGTTGAGGCATTGAATAAAGTAACGGAGCATGCAAAAACAAAGGTATGTAACATGAATAAGGATGAATGGGATTTGAAAATTCATGTGATATTTTGGTCTTACAGGACTACATGTAATTGATTGAGGGGGGAAATTCCATTCAATCTCATCTATGTCAAAGAAGTAGTGATTTCGATGGAGTACATTGTTCCCATGTTGTGCATTATAGCAGCGACCGACATGAGTGAGGAATGAGCACTTGAAGAATGCTTGATGTAGTTGGCACAACTTGAGGAAGATCAGTTTATTGCCGTATTTCACCGGCAAGTCGAAAGGGATTGCCTGAAGGCATGGAATCATCGAAATATCAAAGCAAATTATTTTCAATGAGGAGATATGGTGCTCCTATAGGACAGCAAGTTCGCAAAGCACCCAGATAAATAACATATGCATTGGTTAGGACCTTATGTAATTCATTTCATCATCGACGGAACTGTGGTGCAGCTATAAAAGTTAGATGGGATGATGCTACCAACAATAGTGAATGGAAGCTAGCTAAATCCCTATCGAGATGCCCAGGTGTGGAACCATGACTGAGAATTTGTGAAAAAAAAGAGAATAATTCTCAAGCAGTAGGGAAGCTCAACAAAAAGGAGTTGACAAGAAAAGTAATGCACATCGCAGCAAGGAGGGAGCTTGGCAATACCCGGAGTAGGTGCGATAGCGTCACATCAGGAAATAAATGAAGCAGTTAAGCCTTACGGGTGATGACACAAGTGAAAAAGATGCACATATATGAAGAAATTGAACTGTTGGATTTGCAAAATCATCGGCGAACTCGGTCAATCGAAGAAGGATTGAGTTATGATGGTTAAGATCATTTGCACAAGCGCGATCATGGCTATAAGAATAAACAAGGGGGTTGTTGGCAGGGATGATTTTAGGGGCGAATTTTAGCCCAGTGGGCTATTTTTCCATGTTTTTCTCCCAAAAAACATTCGCCATTTTGCATTTTTTGAAGCCCTGTTTCGCCCAATTTTGATGGGGTAAATTTTTTTCACCCCAAAAATCGCCAAATTATTATATAAACGATTTAAATCCTTGGAAATTAAAATATTTTTTGAAAAATATCGCTAATCATTTTATAGTTGGTGTTTTAAGAATTGGTAATATTCGCCAACATTTATACACTTTTAAATAAGTATGGTTCCTTAAAATCATCCCTGGTTGTTGGATGAACCATTATGACAATTGAGCAAATGAGTGAGAGTGAAGGCCAATGACAGAGAATGGTGAAGGGTGAAAGAGCGATAAACTATGACCCATATTATCTCAAGTGGTGGCACCCAAGGATCACCAATCAGGATTATTCCGATCAAGGAATAAAGGACATACCTTCAAGAGGAAATAACACGAATAGTAAGGAATAAGAGGGCTCCAAATAACCCAAAGTCTCCACAAAGAAAGATAAATTCGACTCGGGGTGCAAACAGGGCATCAGTAGCAGAGGCAGAAGTTGGCCCCTAAACAACGGGAGGCGAGGACTCCACAACATATAAAGGAACAACAATGCAAAAAATTATGGGCTATATACTTCCATAGAAGGTAGACACACCACCAGTTTGGCTTAGTAAGAACCAAAGGTATCCCATCCAGCTGCCAGTAGCACCAAAAGGGGTGCATTTCATTGCAAATATTATATCCCACCTACAAAAGCTGCAGTACATTGATCATGACATTCTTTTTTATACATAATGTACCATAGAGCCGTACAAGAAGCAAATTCTTGGCAACAAAGGACCAGTTCTTAGAGTACTACAATAGTGGGCTATGGGGTTGCAACGGTTAGGATTGTTGGGCATCACCCACATGCCACATTTTGGATGTGGGGTGGAAGTGAATGCGTGTGTAAATCATATGTTGGCCTAATTTTATGAATTATACCTTTGTATCAATATGAAGGTACCTGTTATGATCGAACTAATATCCTAGATCACCAGATTTCCAATGGCGGGTGTTGACTCATCGTAGTATTTCATAGGAAAATAAAATGATGAAAGGTTGGTTTCAAATCTCAAGAATAAGTATGACATAAATAGGGTCAAACAGGAATATGTCATAAAAACCATCAATGACAAATAAGTTCGAGTCACTGCAAAGATGTTGGCAGTGAAGATTGTGAGGAAAAACTGATCGAACCAATGCACCTTGGTAGTGATTGCATGTGTAGAGTAGTGCACATAAGGAGTTTAGATGAATTGGTCCTTGTTCCTCTTGAATCAATTAATAGAGTATGCCATGTTGGTGGATGAAGGGAAGATGCCATTTACCTATTCATGGCTCTTGATATTGATAACACTTATGGGTTGGATGGAACCCAAATTTTACCAGGGTATGGATGTGGAGGCAGTCAAAACATGTAGGGGAGCATTCTATCAGAACCTATGGTGGCTCAACATTAAGGAGTGACAGATTGTCTGTGTCATAAAATTTTATTTATATTTCGATGGACTTCAAGAAGTGGCCAATAAAGTCCCACGCCTCATAGAGAAGGATGCGATAAACTGGAGACGGGTGGCGCGATTCGCACTAGGACCACATCCAATCCACATCCAAGAAATACACAACGTTTAGAACCAATGGATGACAACTTTATACAAGCTTAAAAACGAGGAATTAGATGCCATTATCAATGAATGGCCAGCAGAATGGAAGGTTCCATTCAGCATTGATGACTTGTCAAATACTGAAGTGGGAGTACCACCAATCATTCATGTCGAGAAGGACCAGGGGAAATCAAACATCTCTGAGGAGGAGGAGTCGCAAATGGAATCATCCACCACTCCAACAGATTCAGATTTGGACAGGAAACAAGAAGAAGGGCAGACAAAGAGAATATTTGAACAAGGAAAAGTAAGCAACGCCCCGAAGATCATTGAAGATTAGGTAAGTTAGATACTGGTCGTGATTACTATTGTGGCCAGTATGAGTCAAGCAGAAGTGAAGAAAAATTCAATAGAGTACTTTCACCAAGTTAAGGGATTCTTGTAATCCCTGAAAAATGTTATACTGGAGAAGATACCACAAAGGGATGTGATACAAAGGAAGCCTAAATCAGTACTGACAAAAGGATATGACTTTTGCATATTCCATCGCACACACTCAAGACCGGAAGTGACGATGTCGATGTGACCATGCATCAGTTTGATGTGATCTTCCTTGACTTAAATGAGCTACCAATGCATATTCTTTCATGTCTAAAAAATGTCGTAAGTCAAGAGATCACAGAACAAGAAGAAAATGTGCATGATCAGCTAGTCAAGATGTAGGAGTAGATAACACAAGAAAAAGAGGAGATTGAGCACATGAAAAAGATGGAAGAGGCAGATGTGACTTCCAAAGAAAAGGCATTTAATGATAGAGAGTGATTGGAAAGGGTGATTTTAGCCGCATGTGAACAAATTCCAAAAATCACTACAGATATTTTTGTGGAATCCAAGATAGTGCAACTAGGCCAAATAGTAACTTACTTGAAGAAGGAAAAGGATGAGCTGCAAGAATGCGTAGTCCAAAATACACCACCTGAGAATATAGAAGAGCATCAAAGAAAAATAGAAGAGGCAGCAGCACAACTAGAGGAGATGGAGAAGGAATCCAACTCCATTATTGAAGCAATGACATAGTTGTGGATGTGAGTTGTTTAGGATGACCAGTTGTACAAATTAAGTGCTTAGTTCCATGAGCCATACGAACAACTGACAGCAATGGACGAATCACTAAGAATGTTGGCCCCAATTGTGCAAGTGACCAAAGCTACAGAACTAAGATTTTTGGAACAAAGGGTCACTAAGGCGAGAGAACCACATCAATGAAGGATGTTGCAACTAGATCAATTCGAAGAGGATGTACAGTATATCACACTAAAAATGATGAAAATAATTGCAAGCACACAAGAAGCAAGACCCAAAGTTCTGCAAGTATCGGAATAATGTCCAACAGAGCATGAGGTCGAGGAATGTTCCATCCTAAGCGCAAAGGTTAAAGAAGAGGTCGAGCATATGCGCACAGAGCATGATGATTTTAAGGCTAAGTTGAATCAACCATATGTTTCCAGTTTATGTAGCTCTAGGGCGAGTGACAATTTTTTGTTGGGAGCTTGTTGGCAGGGGATCAAGTGTGCAAAGCATGGGAAGAAATATAGTGACAAGTTTCAAAGTGGATTGCACAAAAGGAAGTTATCGACAAGTATGGTCGGCCTGGTCAAAAGTAGTTAGAAGTTTGGTCCAAGTTAGTTAGGAAATTGGCTTATGTAGACTTTTTTTTAAAAGGCACAAGCCTATAAATAGAATTAGGGATGTATTAATAGATATATTTTTGGAATGGGAATGATTTGTGAGTTATTTTGTGATTTGTTGATAAGAAATATTTCTACTGATGAGTAAGTTTCGGTCTAAGGCTTTCAACCACTTATGTATTCTGACATGCGATGCTAATATGATATGAATGTTGTTGGGAACTCTATTTTTTGTTTGTCAATGATGCGATCTGCGATGTTTTTTAATCTTGCGATTTATATCCCTGTGTTTAATTCATGCGATCTATATGATTAAAATGTTGTGATTCATATGATTGAATGAGGCAATATCCCTATGTTTAATGAAATTTCTTGCTTATCTAGATGATGCAAAGTCTTTATGTGTTTGGTGAATTATAATATGTCAACATATTTGATAAGTTTATTTGAATCATGGTTATTGTGAGTCGAGATTTTATTTTGAATGATGCTAAATAATTGGTATATGTGACACATCAAAACCTCATGGGCCCACGAGTTGAAATATGACAGAGCAAGATTAGATGCATAATTCTCATTCCTTTCTTCGGAAATGTGGTTCCTACATCCCTCCCTCGAACATCTCGGGTGAGACTACATCTTCTTCGCAGATGTTGCCGGACAGAGTAAAACTTGTTCAGGCTAGTGTTTAGCAAGATTGCGTCAGAAGGTGTCGATAGTGAGTAAGCCCCTGTCGACAGACGCATGTCAACAAAGGAAGCACGTACAAATACCAATGATTTTTTCAAATATCTATATAAATTCATTCATTGATTTGGGGATCTCCCTTGTGCTTCTTCGGTGGACGATTCTAGTAGATTCATTGATGTAGCAAGGGATTTAAATGATAGCAATGGATTCCTAATTAAGTTGGATGCTAATTCTATTGATGAAAATGTAAATGTATTCAATTATTTTGCAAGTGGTTACAATGCGGTGTTGAATCCCATGGCAGATTTGTTTGGTGGAGTCATTGCATAGGAGGTTGTTAAAGCATGTTCTGGGAAGTTTCATCCAATTTTCCAGGTTTTGTTTTCTTTCTCACCATAACCTTTTAATGTTTTTAATAATGCCTTAAATAATGGAATTGTTCACTATTTTGTTTTTATATAGGTAAAGTAGTAGAGCATCCAATTATGTATATTGGAAATAACACTTCCTATACTATTGTGAAATTCCTCTATTTCGATTCATTTTGGAATATCTTCCTATAGAAACCCTTGGGCCTGAGGACCTCTTCCTATAGAAACCCTTGGGAATGAGGATTTGGTGGATTTGAATGGTACTTATGATTCCAAATTTCTGTGTTTTTAAAAGAGCTACAAAAAAGGTTGCTATATGCGGAATTATTTGTTGTGGGGGATGGTGCTCTAGGATATGATATTCTAAAGAACTTGGACTTCATGGGAGCCTCCTATGGAATTAAAAGAATGTTAACTCTAACAAATGATGGAATTTTTTAGAAGGGTGATATTAGCTGACAATTCCTCTTTTGGGATTGGAACATTGGTCAGGAAAAGTCAAGAGTGGCACCATCATCCGCCATCGCAATCAACCCATATTTTTAGGTTGAAGAATTTCAAAATCACATGATCCCCTGTATCAACCATGTCTTTGATGACTCCTTCTACAAAATTGCAATTGATGTTTTTTTAAATCCTCTAGACAATATCAATGCCATGTTGTATATAGCTTCAAGGTGTGTTTACTTCCATAATACATTGCTAAATTCTGGAACTCCTAGAAGAAAGCTCAACACCCAAATGGCTATCCCTCACTTAACTCAGAAATATGGCGCATTAAGGGATCCCCATGAAAAGCACGAACCCATGTGCATGATTCACATGTTTCCACATAATATTCACCAATCTATCACACTGGAAAGGTCTGAATTTGAAGGTCTCTTAGATAAAACTTTAGCTGAAGAAAGTGATTTTTATTTTCAAACCACAAGAGTACATAGCATCACTCAAGGGGGTAGGGGATACTCCATCCCAACAAGTTCTGGAATCTGTTGTGGATTGTTTGGTTTCACAGAGGTGTCTAACATTTGAAGATTTCCTCTCTTGGGATAGATTAAAGTAATTAAGTATTTTACCTTCCCTTTTTATAGTTGTATTTATTTCTAGCTATCATTATCATTTGCAATTTGCATTGCATTAAATGTTAAATTAATTTTCACAATTATTTCTTATAATTTATTATTTACAAAATATTGAATTTCAGTAAACTATACTAGCATTTCATTGACTGATTTGATTCAGGTTTGAGGATTACTTTTCAAATCATGTGAAGCAACTTACTTTCAACTTCTTTGAGAATGCAACCACCAGTGGAGGTGCACCATTATGGTCTGATCCTCAGCATTTTCCAAATTCCCTAGACTATACTTTCCATCATCCCAGACATATGTTCCTAGTACATATGGCATTCCCATTCCTGACTGGGATTCAAATTCAAATTCAAATATATTAGCAACAATCATTAAAAAGGTACATATTCCATTTTTCAAGCCAAAAGAAGGGGTGAGTATTGTCACACATGAGAAATATACAAATGTGAACCCTTCTACATTGTATGGTGATGATATTGAACTGATTGACAAACTAATCACCACACTAGAAAGTGGTGTTAAAAATATGTCATATATATTTCACATGAATCCTATTCAATATGAAAAGGTATCATATTTTGGCTTTAACTTTTCCAGTTAATCTTTGTTATGGTGTACTATAAGGTCCTTCATAAAATTAAAAAATTTTGTATGTTTGTGTGAGGGTTTGTATCATAGTACTATCCATGGGAAGAAAATTGACTAAGCTTTATTCCAATGTAGGATGATGATACAAATTATCACATGGATATTATAGTTTTACTGGATAATACGCAAGAAAGGAACTATAGCACACTTGAAGTGGATAATATCAAGGCTAAATTCATAGTCAGAAGAATAATTCATGCACTTCCATGGCCACTGGTTTGGTGTGTTTGGAAATTTACAAGGTTATATTAGGCAACAAGGATGAAAAGTATCGCAACAATTTTTCGAACTTAAACACTCCCTATATTTTCTATGGTTGAACCTGTTCTCCCAAAGTTAACTAAACATGAGAATTTAACATGAGTTTGTGAGATCGATAGGTCATTTGTGGGAGCCCAATTGTGCAAGGTATTACGCATTTTAGTAAAGGCAGAAGAATATAACAAATTATAGTTTTTTTCCATTTTATTTGTGAAAATTAATTGATTACTTTAAGTGAGTCATGTGTTACAAGAATATGAACAGTGGACCATGTTTCTTGTTTCCATTCACATTTACATTCTTATATTGAGACTACATTAATAATTTGTATCAAAATGGACATCGCAGGTTTCGACATAGGATTAAGTTTTATAAATTCATAACGAATTGAAACTTAACATAAACCAATCATACTTGCATACTAAGTATACAGTAAATGGAAATAATTCACAAAGAAAATATCTAGTTCATATTTCATTACATAGTGTGTCCCCCCCAATGGGGGATCAAATTTTCCAAATCATATCGGTTTTTATCTATAGTTGGAACCCCATATAATGGTTTTTGTTGTGATTGTTCAACCAAAATGCAATAGTTCCTATCAATGTTTGATTGGGGATATCTCCTTCACTATGTCCATCTCTACCTGATTCTACACATTTTACAAGCTTTGAATGGAAAAGTGTGGTTGCCCCACCTTCCACACTTTATTAAATTTGTGTTACATGTGAATTACAGATGATTCATGTCAAAATCATGATACATGTGAATTATAGATCGTTTATGTCAACCTCCTTCTACATTTGAATTACAAATAATTCATGTAAACCTCATTCAAAAGAGTCCAAAGCATCTTGTTAATGGGAAGAAATTGGAACTTGACTATTTGGTTATTTGGGATTCCACCAATGTAGCCTTTTCCAGGTGCTTTGATGTCTACTTAAATTATCCTTTCTTTGAGCATCAGGTAATAAACAAAGGAATTAGAACTGCAGATGTTCTAGAGTTGAGTGTTGTCAAAATTAACAAATACATATTCGAGAATAATTGTGTCCTAATTTGTTTAATCATTTAAATGTAAGTTTCTTACAATTATGTTGTGTAATACATGTTGCTAAAAATCATACCAAAGCAAATGAGCACTTTGAAAAATATAAACAACATTATTTTTGTCTTTTTTAAAGACAAAATGTTGCATGAATTTTTACCTCCCAAAGTTTGGATTTATGGAAAAGAGTAGATATACTTATTTTTTCTACCATAAATAGATCCATTGGTTCTCCATATTCAATTCATGTTTTTTGTTGTGGATCCTGATATTCCATATTCAGAGATGTTATTGTTCAGTTGTGTTTGTACCCCACTTTTACTATACACTCATCCCAACATGGGGGTGCGGGGAGACATCATCCTCACAAGGGTCTGGAGGGGATAGTCTCCCCTCGGTTCGGGGGTATGTGGGCTAGCAGGACCCTGATGGAGTTTAGAGGGAAGAACTCATGAAAGAAATGTTTAGGATGTTTGTTGTCCAATAGTTTATGGGCACATGGTATTGTGTTACCCATGGTATTTTCCCATGGTAATTCCCCTATAAGAGGAAATCATTGTAATATGGATGTGTATTGTATTGTAGAATTGTAAAATAATCTTTGTGATTATGTGAGAGAGACAGGGAGAGAGTGAAGAGGAAGTGCAATGGGGTTGTAGCAGGTTGTATCCCTTCATTTTTCTGGATGGAATAATAATAAAGGACTCACTATTTATATGTGGATGTAGCCCATTTTGGGTGAACCACATCATATCTATGTATCTCTTGTAAAGTGTTTTAATATTTTCATCTTGTTTATATTTTATTGTTATTGATCTGTGATCCTATTCTCTAACAGTTGGTATTAGATCCAAAAGGTGTATTTGGCTAGTAAACTCGCATGAAAGAAGGGTTCCTAGTTTGAGTGGGACAAATGGAAGAAGAATGAACTTTTAGGGTCAAGAAATTTAATGGCTAAAAATACCAATTATGGAAGATGAAAATGGAGGACTATCTATATCAAAAGGATCTATACCTACCATTTGGAGGAAAAAGAAAATAGTTAATGACTATGAAGGACAAAGAATGGGAGGTTCTTGAGAGAAAAGAACTTAGAAAAAAATGGTTTTGCCTGGCTTCGTCGGTGACTTTCAATATTTCGAAAGAAAAGACAATGAAGGGTGTGATGACCGTAGTGGCTAAGCTCTATGAAATACCCTCAGCTTCCAACAAGGTATTTTTAGTTAAGCATTTATTTAATATGAAGATGTCAGAATCTGTATCTAATGCTGACCATTTAAATCAATTTATTACAATTATTAGTCAGCTAAGTTCTGTAAAAGTGAACTTTGATGACGAGGTTATGGCTCTTCTAATCCGGTGCTCATTTCCAAAATTATGGAATGTCTTGTTCATTGATGTAAGTAACTTTGTCCCTAGTTCAAACACTCTTAAATTTGATGATTTGTTGGTGTTATTCTTAGCGAGGAAATGCAAAGAAAAAACACATGTGAGATATCAGGTAATGCGTTGACCATGGAAAGAATTGGAAGAAAAAGGGAGAGAGGAAGGATCCCAGGTAATCACAACAAGTCTAGAAAGGGAAATCCAAGTCCAAGATAGAAAATATAGATTGTTGGAACTGTGGTAAGAGAGGAAATCTGAAGAAAGACTGTAGAAATCCAAAGAACAACAGAGACGGGAAGCAGGAGTCTACTCAGGAAGCAAATGTAGCAGGTGATTTGTTAAAAGATGCTTTGATTCTTGCATTATATAATACTAGTGATTATTGAGTATTGGATTCAATCGATTCATGTCATGCTACACCCCATGGGAAATTCTTTCATGATTATGTTCCAAGTAATTTTGTACATGTTTTATTGGGGGTTGATGAACCATGTAAAATTGTTGGAATGGGTAAGGTACATATTAAGTTAAATAATGAAAATGAATGGTTGCTAAAATATGTAAGGCATATTACTGCTATGAAAATAAATATGATCTCAACTGGGCATTTGGTATGAAAATAAATATGATCTCAACTGGGCATTTGGGAGATAGCAGGTGTTTGTCTATGTTTGGAAAAACGTGGTGGAAGATCACTAAAGGAGCACTTGTAATTAAAAAAGGAGATAGGATAGGTATGTTATATTTATGTAATCATAATATATATTACTCTATCTCCGTAGCTTCCACAGAATTAGGTTCAACATTGTGGCATCATAGGATTGGCCACATGACGGAGAAGGGGATGCAAATTCTTCACTAAAGGAATTTGCTTCCAGATCTGAAGAAGGTAAGTTTGGAATTATGTGAGAACTGTGTTTATGGAAAACAAAAGAGAGTTATATTTCTCAGGGTTCTGAAATAGAATAAGAGTGAAAAGTTAGATATTTTTCATATATATGTATTGAGACTGGATTAGGTACAATGTCTTGGTGGATCTCATTATTATGTTACTTTTATGGATGATGGAACCAAAAAAACTTGGGTTTATTGCATTAGACATAAATTTGATGTGTGTGCTACTTTTAAGAAGTGGAAATCTTTGGTTGAGAATGATACAGGAAAAAAATTGAAATGTCTTAAATGTAATAATAGAGCTGAATATTGCAGTAAGGAGTGTTATAGTGATTATTCATACCATGGGATTCGTAGAGAGAAGATAGTCCTAAGAACACCACAAGAAAATGTTGTGTTAGAAAGGATGAATAGGAAAACCATGGAGAAAGCAAGGTGTACGAGATTGGATGCAGGGGTGTATTTATAGTTTTGGGTTGATGCTATAAAAACTGTTGTTTATTTAATAAGCAGAGGGACTTCAAGTGCTTTGGATGGTGGGATTCCATTGGAGGCATGGATAGGTAAAAAGGTAAACTACTAATTTCTCATATTTTTTGGTTGTGAAGCATTTGTCCATATTGATAAAGAAAATAGAACAAAACTTGAGGCTAAATCCAAGAAATGTACCCTTATTGGATTGGGGTTGATTATTTTAGTTATGGCTTATGGGATTATGAAAATAAAAAAATAAATAGGAGTAGAGGCTCTGGTATTCAATGAAAAGGTTATGTACAAATATTAGTTGCAGGGAAAGAAAGGGGAAAAGGAAAACAAAGAGTACACGGTGTTTGATGAAATCAAAGAAAATGAAATTCCAAAGGTACCAAAAAATCAATAATAGCACCAAGTACCTCAAAATCCTACAAATGTAAGAATATCTACCAAGTTAAGTAGACCTCCTAAACGATTCTCTCCTTCACTATATTATTTATTGATGATTGATTCGGGTGAACCAAAATGTTATGAAGAAGCAATGCAGGTGGAAACTGAAAGAAGTGGGAGTAAGGGATGGATGAGGAGATGGAATCATTGATAAGAAACCAGAAATGGGATCTGGTTGAGTTTCATGTAGGTGAAAGAGCACTGCAAAATAAATGGGTTTATAGGTTGAAGGAAGAAGAAGGAGGAAATAAGCAATATAAGGCTATACTTGTGGTAAAGGGGTTTGCACAAAAGAAAGGTATAGATTTTGATGAAACATTTTCTCGTTCTTAAAATGACTTCAATTAGGACTATTTTAAGTATAGTGGCGGTAGAAGATTTGCATATTGAAGAGTTAGATGTAAGAACATCCTTTCTCCATGGTGAATTTGAGGAAAGAATTTATATGCAGCAACCACGGGGGTATGAGGTAAAACAGAAGGAGAATTTGGTTTGTAGGTTGAACAAGAGCTTGTATGGAGAAGCAAGATCCAAGGCATTGATATTTAAAATTTGATCATTTTAGAACAAAACAAGGTTATAGTATATGCCATTCTTACCACTGTGTTTATTTCAAAAGGATAGATAATGGAATATATATTATCTATTTATTGTATGTAGATGACATGCTTGGTGCAGGGTCTAACATGCATGATATAAATGTGCTCAAAAGGAAACTAGATAAATCATTTACGATGAAATATTTGGGTGTTGCAAATCAAATCCTTGGTATGAGAATAACAAGAGACAAGAAAAACCGCAAATTGACATTATCTCAAGGTGAGTACATAGCAAAGGTGTTGGAGAGGTTTAGAATGTAGAATGCAAAACAAGTTAGTACACCTTTGTCTAGTCATTTCAAACTAAGTAAGGACATGTGTCCCAAGACACAGGAACATATAGAATACATGTCCAAGGTTCCCTATTCATTAGCATTTGGTAGCTTTATGTATGTCATTGTGTGCACAAGACTAGATATTGCGCATGGAGTGGGAGTTGTGAGAAGGTATATCAAGAATCCAAGTAAAGAGAATTGGAAAGCATTATAGTGGATTCCCATGTATTTGAGAGGTACAAATTCTCATTCATTATGTTTTATAGGTTTAGACACCATTCTACAGGGATATGTTGATGCAGATATGGAATGCCATATAGACAACAAGAGGAGCACCACAGGGTAAATTTTTACCATAAGTGGAACAACAATAAGTTGGATTTTAAAAATGCAAAGGGTTGTTACACTTTCAACAACGAAAGCAGAGTATGTTTCTACTACAACATGTAGTAAAGAGATGACTTGGTTGCAGGGGTTCATGGAGGAATAAGGTAAGAAGCAAGATAATAGTAAGTTGTGTATTGACAACCAAAGTGTCGTCCATCTTGCAAAGAACTCGACCTTTCATTCAAATACTAAACATATACAACTCAAGTACTATTTCATAAGATCTCTTTTGGGAGATGAACTGTTAAATTTGGAAAAGGTACATACTATCCATAATCCTAGAGACATGTTGACAAAGGTACTACCCAGAGACAAACTAAGTTCTTTCTCTATTTTCAGTTAGCCTTCAAGAATGAAGGTAAATAAGAGAAATTTCCCAAGTCCAATATTCAAAGCATAGTTCATCAAGTGCAGCAACAGTGGAGTTGTTGTGATCAGTCTCCAAGTGGGAGATTGTTGGTTGTGGATCTTGATCTTCCTGATTCATAGATGTTATTGTTTAGTTGTGTTTATACCCCAGTTTTATTGTACACTCATCCCATCAGGGAGGTGTCAAGGGACCGACCCCCCTAGTTGGTGGGTCTGAGGGCCAATGGGCCCCTAATGGGGGTTGGAGGGCAATGCCCCTTAAAAAAAAATTGGGATGATTGTTGGCCAACCGTTTACGGGCCCATGGTATTGGTTGACCCATGCTATTTTCCCATGGTAATTCCCCTATAAAAGGAAAGAATTATAATACGACTATGTGTTATATTGTAGCATTCTAAAACAATCTATGTAATTGTGTGAGAGAGACTAGTCGAGAGTGAAGAGGAAGTGCAATGGGGTTGTTGCAGGTTGTATCTCTTCATTTTGTTGGATGGAATAATAATAAAGGACTAGAAATTTATGTGTGGACTTAGCCCATATTTGGTGAACCACATTACATATGTGTCTCTCTTGTAATGTGTTTTAATATTTGCATATTGTTTATTATTTATTATTATTGTTTTACGATAATGTTTTTCTAACACATTTATGATGGTTATTTTTCTCACGGGTTTAGTCTCAATGATCCTGATACAAAAAGAAATGAGTGAAAATTATGCACGAGAAGAAGATGATTTGGAAATCTTGGTAAGTTGTTCAATTGAATATGCAAGGTACCTTAAATATATGGTTTTATTTATTCTGTATTTTTTCCTAAAAAATTTATGTTGCTGTAGAGGTCGTTCTTTTACCAACATGTCAAGAAGTATATATTTCAGAATTTGAGATTATTTATGCATTTTCTCATGGTGATGTTTTCTTAACATCAAAAAACTTTGGTCTCTCTACCAGCATTAGTGGGCACCCATGCACAATTTGTGATGCTTGTCCTTCTTGTGATGTTGTTAGAAATTGTTCGCATGTTATATATTGGGTATGGAGACTTGATATACACTAGCATAGATCCAAATCCTGGGCTCTATCAAGCACCGAGAGGAATCAAACTCTCTAGGTATTAATACACCATTAGAACCAATCAAGGATATGCATTAATATTAATACACCATAAAATGAAGCCTATGCAAAGAAAAAACTCACTGTGCAAGTTAATGAAATGCTAATAAAATTCAGTTACTAAAGAAAAAAATCACTGTGAAAATTAATGAAATGCTAATGAAATTATGTTACTAAAATTCAATATATTTTCAAATGTGACACTTTTCAATTTGACTGTATTTGCAATTATAATTAAAAAAAAAATTAAAACATATTTGGAAAAAATGTAATTTAAAAACTTTTTTATTATTTAAATTATTAAAACTTTATAACTATTAAAACATTATAATTATTAAAACATCTATATTTTCAATTATATTTTAAAAACCTTATTTTTTAAATTTCTATTCAATTATCAAAACATTATAATTATTAAAACATTATAATATTATATTATTCCATAAATTGACTGTATTTTCAATTATATCTTAAAAACCATATTTAAAATATAATTGAATTTTTTTTTATTGATATAGATTTCTTTAAATATTTTTTATTATTATAAATAATTAACCATTAAAAAACCATGTTTTAATAGTTATATTCATAGTCCCATAATTTAAAAACCCATATTTAAAACCTTGCAATACTATCCTATATGAAAACATTACATTATTTCAAACCTAAAGATTACATACATTTTAATACTATCCTAAATATAACTTCAAGCGAGATCTAGGATCATGTTAATATGGTTCTCATGTATTAAATAAATTAAAGTATATTAGTACTCAAAAAATCTACCTCACACATGGTTTTAAAACCATGTGTAAGACCCTCCAAAACCATATACAATAAAACCATGGGTTATTTAAGAGGCTTTGCACATGGTTTTAAAACCATTTGCAAGGCCCTCCTAAACCATGTACAATATAACCATGGGTTGTTTATGATGCCTTGTACATGGTTTTAAAACCATTTGCAAGGCCCTACTAAACCATCTACAAAAAAACCATGGGTTGTTTAGGAGGCCTTGCACATGGTTTCAACATTTTTTTGTGGATAATTAATTAATTAATATTTTGTTAGGTATGAACAATACAACATATCCCCATATTGGGTTGTTTGTGTGGCGGACATTGTTTTTGGGGGATAATTAACATTTTTATTTTTTATTATTAGTTTTAATTCTGTGTAGGAGACATGTTGAGCATAACATTTATTATTATTTTATTAGAGTGTCACGTACAAACCTGACAATATCTCTCACATACTGGGCTGGAGAGCAATATAAATATATATGACTTGTTTGTTGATAGTTGAAATTTCCTTAATGGAATAGTTTTTTCTGAAAAGATGAACTTTCCAGTAAAATTAAGATGTAAGCATGTTGTCGCTTAAAAGATTGAGATTTAAGACAGATCTGGGGTAGTTAATATTTTTTACATTATAGTTAATTAAACAAAATAAAGGATTAACTCTTTTATTTATTTTTTATTCAATTTGATATTAAAAAATGTTACGTCATATTATATTTTATTAGCATTACTCATGGACGTCAGATTATATTTTATTAGAATTACCCATGGGCACATGTACACATATATCTCTTCCACCTTAAGCTGTAAGAGAACTTCATGGCCACATTAACATGAGTTGTGACCTTACAAAAAATTATTAACGACAAGTCAAACTTTGGCTCACAACTTGGGAGATTTTGACACTCAACAAGTTTGACTTCCCAAGCTTGAGAAGAAAATAAAACAAAGGATAGGTCATCTAATTTGGGCTATTTTTTTTTATCAGTTGAGTTGTACTCTTACTTTCTAGGGTCTGTCAATCGTTTGTTGAGCAGAGTTTGGATTGTACGGTTCTTCTGATCATTGATTTTGTTCATTACATTATGCTAGAAAATCAAAATATTAACACTCAAATAGAGGCTTACACTGTATTTAGATATTATTCATTCTATTTAGTTTGTAGTATGTTGAGCAATAAAATATGTTACTTTTTTTACAAGGTAAAAACAAGACACCTAGTGGCACTTCTCATTTTTCATTTTATCTGTTTTTTTCTCAAATATTTTCCTTCCATTTTAGAATTTTTTCAACTTCATCTTGTATCATAAAATTTAATTATTTTCCTTCCATTTTAGAATTGTTTCAACTACTTCATTTTGTATCATAAAATTTAATTTCTGAGTTTGGTTGTTCTTCACTTTAAGGAAAGGAGTTTCCTTTGGTAGATCCATTCTTTTTAGATTCTCATTTATATTAAAACAAAAAAATCAGGTTCATTCTAGTTCTGCTTATGTGTAAACTGTTATTTTTCACAAATTAGCAGTTTGTAGTATAGGTTTGAGATACACTTGTCAAGCCGTAGCTACCGTGAAAGTTCTAGATTATAAGCTGAAAATAAAGCATTTAAGATTAATGGAATGAATAATGGATGATGTTTGGTTGGAATCCATAAACTATATATTTAATTTTTGGTCCTCGTCTCTTCATCAGTATGTGTAAATCATTTGAAACATATGATTCTTCTCCTGTGTTCATTTATACTAAGAATTTCATATAGCATTTTTCTTTGAACAACTATATGACTTAAATAATGTTATTTTGCAATGAAACAAGCCATTAAACTCTCAAATGCTACAGATGCCTTGCAAAAGTATAGCCTCAAGCAGACTGTCGTTCAAAAAACAATGGACACCTTGGCAGAGAGTCGACATATTTCTTTCAAGGAATATGGGAAACAAAAAATATACATTGTTAGGAAAGATTATTTCAATATTTCCAACAGTGAAGAACTGGATCAAATGAAGAAAGAAAATGACAAGATTAAGAAGGAACTACAAGCTGAAAATATGCTATAGACGAGGTTGAAGCAGGAGTGTTTTCCAGTGGGATTTGTTTCTTTGTAGTTGTTTTTCACAATAGAATCTCGATGAAATACTGGAGAATTATTTTGAGTTTCAGTTTGATTTGTGAGAGGTGTACAATATGCAAGCTATGCATTATGGAAGTTATCACATTATGTTATTCTTGCAGAAATTTGGGCCTTGGAAATGAACCTAACTTTGGAGAAGATAAGAGAAAAGGAAACTAAGATAAAGGATGAGATAGATTCTAATTTTATAATAAAATATATTCTTGAATGTCAGATGAATTGGCTCAATTCACATCAAATTCTTGTCTTTTCTCAATGTATTTTATGACATTCTTAATGTGAAAATTTGAACATCTCGTAAACTTCAATTCACATTAAATTCGATGGTTTTATCAAGACTGCTCCATGCATATATTTAATGGCATTCTTAATGTGAAAACGTATACATCTTGTCAACAGGGCTTGTTGGTTGGTAAAGCGAGTGTGCTTTTACATGTTCACCTTTTTTTTGAGTTGTCTCACCTTTATATTCGAATTATCAACCCGATAGGATATATGTATTTGAGATTTCACCTTTAAAGTGCACATTACTAATTCCCTTTATTTTCACTCCGAATCACATGACTCTACTTGTTCATATTTGTGTCACTTTAAATCTGTTATGATATTCTCATAGAAAGACAATATGATCCAAAAAGGACACCTATGGTCATGATCGATGATCGATTCACACATTTGATCTATGTTTAATTTTTCTACAATGATTGTGGTATGAATGGATATTCTTTGAGGTGATAGAAGGGCGCTAGCACGAAGTTCCACTTTTTAGTGCCACTTAAGAAATCAGCAACGTACTTCTGAAGTGCAAATAAAAAATGCATATGCGTTATTGATAGTACATTTAGAATAACCCGAGCCCAAACACAAGGCTAAGGTTCGTAAGGAAGTATCGCATATGCGTTTTGTAAAAGTTAAATATCGCATATGCGATATTGAAAACTAAAAAAACAATAAAACAGAGGACGCGGGCCTCAAATATCATTTGCACAGTGAAGCATCAGGAGAGCAATAAACTACGTGGGCAAAAAAATGCAGAGGCGATTTGTGTTTCACCTTTTGCAGTTCGAGTTGGAGGTGGATTGGCTCCAATGGCAAGTAACTTCTCTTATCCATTTCAATTAGTTTTCAATTCTTTATTGTTTTTCTTAATTTCATAGTTTTTATAATTATTTTAAAAAAATTAATAAAAAAAATTGAACGAAATCAAAGAATGATTAAGTAAAACAACTTGTATTTTTTTGTTTAAATCTTAACAGATAACAAAAATGAGCAAGCTAATGTGGAAAACCAACCCTCTAATAACCCATAACCTAACCCAAACATGAACCCAAACCCAAACCCAAAGGGGGAACAAAATCAAAACTCACAGATTCTTGCGCATTTGGCGTCATTGAGGCGCATTAGCTCATCTATTAGAGGGGGGGATCATTTGAGACAGTCCTTAGCCAATGCATTGGATACAATAACAAACACAATTGCCAATGCTCAAGGAGCTCTGTACAACATTAGCTCGTACAGAGAATCCAAGAGGCAATACTACTCCAATGGATTGAGTTATAAAGACATCAAAGACCTAAATATTACAAAAGACCAATTATTTTCATTATTCCGGGACCTTAGCACTGGATTGGTTCCACCCACAAATCGAGCACACATTTCTATATACTGGTGCGTTGAACCAAATATAAAGGCCAATTAGATGGATCGTTGGTATATGGTCTTCGATGAAGACCCTCATGGGAATAGGGACATCCCATTTTATTTCCTTAGGAAGTTGTATGCAGAATTCATCATAGGGAAACATGTTAACTATTTCGATATCTTCGGCTTCTAGAGTGTTGGTCATGGGATGCCCCAAGATAGGGAAGGGGCCATGACAGATCCTAATCGTATGCCACGCCATCCACGGACACCAAAACCCCCTCGGTTATATCCTCCTGCGAGTCTTGTGATTGAGGATACACAAGAGGCATTATTTGACTTGGCATATACATTGCTTCATCATGGAACTGATGTCCAAGGCAATGTAGACCAAGGGGTTGGCACTTCTAAGGACGACCCATCTACAGATCACATAGGAGATGCAAAGTGTTCAAAGCATCATGTTACTCCACACCCTTACACATCGTGTGGAGGCATATACTATGGCCCTGCTTCAAACTTCAGGGACGATGGATTATTTTGATTTGTAAGAAAAATTCATTATTTTCATATTATATTTTGTTTCATATCACAATTTTCAATTGTTTCGCAATTTATTTCTATTTAATTATCTAACAAATTATGTGAACAAATATATAGCTGGTGTCCCATGGCACACAAGAGTCGCATAATCCGTCGATCAATGTTGAGAACATTGATGCAGCTGTCAATATTGCATATGGGTTTGGTTCTTCACCATTAGGGGGAAGAACTATACTTGTTAATTTGTCAACTTTATTTACATATTTATAGTAGAGATTGTAACATTCAATACATCCTAATTTTGATACAACATTTTTTATGCAAGGTGATTAGGATGAGTACATTGAATCTCAGCATATTCCCTCTCCAACAGATGTAGATTCCCAAACACAGGTATTATTTTAAATATGCTTTTAATTATGTTTTTCTTTCTTTGGAAAAATAATTTATCGTCCATCATTTATATGTCTCATTTTATTTGTATTATTTGAAATTGACATATGTTACATTATGCAGGAAAATATTGAGCCATTGGTGCTTGAAGAGCACCAACACGAGGTTGTTGCCGACCCACCTCTTCCCCTCCGCCAGGTACAGTATGTTTCACTTTCTTTGAAAACATCATTTTTCGTCCATGTAGTATATATTTCTAAGATTCTTTTTATTATCTAAATTTGACATATGCTATTTTATGCAGGATTCTATTGAGGCACTGGTGCTTGAAGAGCACCAGATTGATGACCCACCTATCACAAGCCAGTAGGTACGTTTATGTATCGCTTTCTTTTAATTGTGATTTTAATGATTCAACATGTACTTTTTTAATTTTTTGAAATTGTCTAATTGTATCTTTATCCTTTTGTACATAGGAACGTGAGTTTGATGAATATGTCAAAAAACCGAGTTTATTCTCCAGTACAAGTAGAAGGCCCTTTCTCTCGTTGCTAGTTAATCGATCCACTGGTTACACACCTCCTCTGACAAGGCAGCAGGTAAGTTTATGTATTGTTTTCTTTGTACGTTTACGTATGGCTTTCCATGATTTGGTGCTTTCTCTTTGTACGTTTTTGTAGGTTTATGTATCGCTTTGATATATGTTATTTTATGTAGGAATCTATTGAGATAGTGGTGCTTGAAGAGCACCAAAGCGAGGTTGTTGTTAACCCACCTCTTCCCCCAGCCAAGTACATGTATGTTTCATTTTATTTAGAAACATCATTTTCCGTCCATGTAGTATATATGTCTCTGATTCACTATTTTAACTGAAATTGACATATATGTTACTTTATGCAAGTTTCTAGTGAGGCACCGGTGAGTGAAGAGCACCAAATCGGTGACCCACCTTTGACGAGCCAGCAGGTACATTTATGTATTGCTTTCTTTGTACGTTTGTGTATTTCTTTCTCTTATTTGGTGCTTGAAGAGACCCAAATCGATGACCCACCTCTTCCCCCCAAATGTACATATATATTTGTTGACATTGGCATACATATTTTTTAATGCAGATTGATAGTGACCAAGTGGTTCTTAAAGAGCACCCAATCAGGGTAGTTGTTAGTGAGGCACCACGACCCACCATTACTTACTCACGTACAGTAAGTATAAATGTTATTTTGGTTTTGGAATTTGAATAAATGTACGTAGAATTTTTAAAGGTTGGTAAACGAACTTACAAAATTTGGTTTTTCTGCAGTCTCCACTGATGCAACCTATCCCTCTTGTTCAACGATGGGGATCACCAGTGAGCAGTCGGAAAAGAAAGTTAGACTTCTCCAATGACATTGGCAGTGGTAGCGAAAGGGGGGATAACTACAATAAATGTATAGGGGGGATACATAGATGTAACTTTTTGTTCATATACACACATATGTACTTTTTGATCCAGTATTTTTTATTATGGCCATGTGGCATGACATTTTTTGTATCATGAATTCTATACATATATAATATAAAGCAAGGTTCAAATTTATACATATATGGTTGACTTGATCTTAGAACATGATATGGTTGACTTGATCTTGGAACATGATATGTGTGGTTCACATGTGTGCTAATTTATGAATTTCCAATACTTAAAGGAAAAATTTATGACTCATCAACTTTTTAACATTATGGCTATCCTGAACTTTTTAACATCATAACCATACCATACACTAACTAAATTACATACACTAACAATCATAACACTAAGTTATGCATGGATGTGTAATATATACCATATCATACCCTACAATACCCTATGATATTAACATCATACCATACTAACATACTATACCATTGTAATATACCATACAATAACATCATAACACTAAGTCATGCATGCATGTGTAATATACCATATCATACCCTACAATACCCTATGATATTAACATCATACCATACTAACATACTATACCATTGTAATATACCATACAATAACATCATAACACTAAGTCATGCATGCATGTGTAATATACCATATCATACCCTACAATACCCTATGATATTAACATCATACCATACTAACATACAATAACATACCCTACAATACCCTATGACACTAACATCATACCATACTAACATACAATAGCATACCATAACATAACATACTGACATCATACCGTACTAACATGCCATACCATTGTAATTAGGGATGATTTTAAGGAGCCATAATTATTTAAAAGTGTATAAATGTTGGCGAATATTACCAATTCTTAAAATGCCAACTATAAAATGATTGACGATATTTTTCAAAAAACATTTTAATTTCCAATGATTTTATATCGTTTATATAATAATTCGGCGATTTTTAGGGTGAAAATTTTTTACCCCATCAAAATTGGGCGAAACAGGGCTTCAAAAAATGCAAAATGACAAATCTTTTTTGGGAGAAAAACATGGAAATATAGCCCACTAGGCTAAAATTCTCCCCTAAATCTATCCCTAATTGTAATATACCATAAACTAACATCATAACACTAAGTCATGCATGCATGTGTAATATATACCATATCATACGCTACAATACCCTATGATACTAACATCATACCATACTAACATACATGATACCCTACAATACCCTACAATACTAACATCATACCCTACAAACCCTAGTTGGTTTTCAATATGTACATACATCAATGTGTTTCTAGTTCAATCTCATAACTTGTAAAGAGGTCACTAAACCATAGTTCCATGTCATAACTTCTCAACCCTAGTGATAGCATGCAAATTGGTGTTCATGAAACCCTAGTTGGTTTTCAATTTGTACATGTCCATGTGTTTCTAGTTCCCTCTTTTAAATTATAAATTGCTCACTAAACCCTAGTTCCATCTCATTATTTGTCAACCCTAGTTGGTTTCCAACTTCTAGTTCCCACTCTTAACTTGTAAATTGCTCACTAAACCCTTGTTCCATCTCATTATTTGTCAACCCTAGTGATAGAATTCAAATTGGTGTTCATGAAAGCCTAGTTGGTTTTCGATTTGTACATGGCCTTGTGTTTCTAGTTCCCTCTCTTAACTTCTAAATTGCTCACCAAACCCTAGTTCCATCTCATTATTTGTCAACCCTAGTGATAGCATGGAAATTGGTGTTCATCAAAGCCTAGTTGGTTTCCGATTTGTACATGTCCATGTGTTTCTAGTTCCCTCTCTTAACTTGTAAATTACTTGAAGTAAACCCTAGTTCCATCTCATTATTTGTCAACCCTAGTGATAGCATGCAAATTGCTGTTCATGAAAGCCTAGTTGGTTTCCGATTTGTACATATCCATGTGTTTCTAGTTCCCTCTCTTAACTTGTAAATTGCTCACGAAACCCTAGTTCCATCTCATACCTTGTCAACCCTAGTTGGTGCATGGAAATTGGTGTTCATGAAAGCCTAGTTGGTGCATGCAAGTATTGGTGATCATTTGTTTCTAGTTCCCTCTCTTAACTTGTAAATTGCTCACTAAACCCTAGTTCCATCTCATACCTTGTCAACTCTAGTGATAGCATACAAATTAGTGTTCATGAAATCCTACTTGGTTTCTTATTTGTACATGTCCATGTGTTTCTAGTTCCGTCTCTTAACTTGCAAATTGTTCACTAAACCCTAGTTCCATCTCATACCTTGTCAACCCTAGTTGGTGCATGCAAATTGGTGTTTATGAAAGCCTAGTTGTTGCATGCAGGTATTGGTGATCATGTGTTTCTAGTTCCCTCTCTTAACTTGTAAATTGCTCACTAAACCCTAGTTCCATTTCATTATTTTTCAACCTTAGTGATAGCATGCAAATTGGTGTTCATGAAAGCCTAGTTGGTTTCCGATTTGTACATATCCATGTGTTTCTAGCTCGCTCTCTTCACTTGCAAATTGCTCATGAAACCCTAGTTCCATCTCATACCTTGTCAACCCTAGTTGGTGCATGCAAATTGGTGTTCATGAAAGCCTAGTTGGTGCATGCAAGTATTGGTGATCATGTGTTTCTAGTTCCCTCTCTTAAATTGTAAATTGCTCACTAAACGCTAGTTCCATCTCATACTTGTCAACCCTAGTTGGTGCATGCAAGCTGGTGTTCATGAAAGCCTAGTTGGTGCATGCAAGTATTGGTGATCTTGTGTTTATAGTTCCCTCTCTTAAATTTTAAATTGATCACTAAACCCTAGTTCCATCTCATTATTTGTCAACCCTAGTGATATCATGCAAATTGGTGTTCATGAAAGCCTAGTTGGTTTCCAATTTGTACATGGCCATGTGTTTCTAGTTCCCTCTCTTAACTTGTAAATTGCTCATTAAATTCTAGTTCCATCTCATACATTGTCAACCCTAGTTGGTGCATGCAAATTGGTGTTCATGAAAGCCTAGTTAGTTTCTGATTTGTACATGGCCATGTGTTTCTAGTTCCCTCTCTTAACTTGTAAATTGCTCACTAAACCCTAGTTTCATATCATACATTGTCAACCCTAGTTGGTGCATGAAAATTGGTGTTCATGAAAGCCTAGTTGGTGCATACAAGTATTGGTGATCATGTGTTTCTAGTTCCCTCTCTTAAGTTGTAAATTTATCACTAAACCCTAGTTCCATCTCATACCTTGTCAACCCCATTTGGTGCATGCAAATTGGTGTTCATGAAATCTTAGTTGGTTTCTCATTTGTAGGTGATCAGGTGTTTCTTAACTTGTAAATTGGTCATTAAACCCTAGTTCCATATCATTATTTGTAAACCCTAGTGATATCATGCAAATTGGTGTTCATGAAAGCCTAGTTGGTTTCCAATTTGTACATGTCCATGTGTTTCTAGTTCTCTCTCTTAACTTGTAAATTGCTCACTAAACCCTAGTTCCATCTCACAACTTGTCAACCCTAGTGATAGCATGCAAAGTGGTGTTCATGAAAGCCTAGTTGGTTTCTGATTTGTACATGGCAATGTAATTAAATGTATATTAAACTAAAAACATCAAGAAATGTAAATTTCAACAACTTGAGAGCTTGTTATTTTCCGAACTCTATTTGTTGGTGTCTAAAGACACCATTCTTGGCACCTCCAATGTGTCGTAAATGGTGTTTGTATCCTAGGCACACGAAAGGCTAGACATTAGTAACATCATAATAAAAAAAAGATAACCTAATGAAAATGTGCAAACATGATTTATAGATAACTCACCCGAGGTTGTACGATCGTGTTTATAGTGTCTAGTATCCTCTGAAAAATATTATGTCTGTGAATGGTATCTATCAATCATAGGTTTATTACATTGGGAATAAAGTAAGGCTAAATAATTGAAATTGTGCTTCAGCATTCACTTTAAAGGTTAAATAACGCACCTGACAATGCACTTATACAAGTAGGCCATCCTGATCATCTCTGGTGCAGATGGTGTCCATAAATATTTCGTACTCTATATGAGGTAGCAAGTATCGTACATCTGACATATTTTTGTGACCAAGTGTACGCAGCTTGATGTTTATACCAACTACTAGGTTGGTGAAGTGGTATACAATAGCTCATGGTCTATAATCCTGATATACATACCCACCCTTCGTTTTCTGGTGTGCTGCAAGTGTCAAGTAATCCCCTTTTATAACCATCGAGTCGGTTGGGAATTCAATATTTTCATCATCTGTAATAGGTTCTAGAATGGTTTGTTTCCCCTCTAAGCAATGTGCCAACCAATAATCAGAACCCCATTCATTATTTTTTGGGGAAACCACTGCATATATCTGACCTGTTAAATGAAATAGGTCGAGTTAAAAATACATTTTGTAAATAAGGTCTTGCATTTCTAATTTCTAGATAAATTAAATTCTACATAGGTCAAGTAAACAATACGTAAATGCATTTTCTAATTTAGGTACTACTCATGTACCTGCTTGTATGAGATCCGATATGTGATCATAGTCTGTAGAAATATGTGTTTGATCATCTTCCAAATGGTCTATTTACTATTGAAATTGGTGCCAAGTGTCACTCGATCCCATGTATCAACAATATCTGTATCCTCACAATCATTTCATTCACCGATGCTACAGGAACTGCAAAAGCAAGCCTTCAATCTTGTCCAAATTTGTAGGGCCGATTTGTCTGAGCTTTTAATTGAATGAAACTATCGAGTTGCATGCACTATGTTCACCCAATGTGTTTGTGGTCAGTCCACATTTTTCACCTCGTAGAATATTCTTCACACTAAGTGTTTCCTTGTTGTTTGTTCTCCCATGACAGATGCACACGATTCGACTATAAATGCCCATAATGTTTCCATTTCTCCCTCTACATCAAAGTTGTCTCTTCTTACTGAATATTTGTTTAGTGTCTTTGGATGTAAAGGCACAATTTGTGATGTACATTTAAGTAAACGACGTTGTCTTGTGGATCTACATACAATTGATTCAGCCAATACACGATGAGCCACATTATAGTCTTGTGAACGAGTTTTTTTACCAATTGATGTGAATGCAGCAGCAAGAGATTTAACAATGTGATTACTTGATTCGATATTCTTCATTGTTGTTATGCCTAAATTTCTTCTAACAGTTGCCATATTTCTAATTTAAGCAAAGCTAAAAGAAATTGGCATTTACCGGCTTCGGATTTGTTATGAAAGTATTGTTTCATTATTTGAGAACAATGACAAAGGATAGTGCGTTTAGCCACCTTACCTTCCATGGAAGTCAATCCGCTCTCATCCACTTGTATTAGTTTAGGAGTTCTCTTTCATTTTGATGCAAAATTTGTTGCCATTTGAAATGCTGGAGTGATGTTTACATCCACTATAGGCTGACAACTTCGATT
>LPNX011058093.1:97472-104972 GCA_001517045.1 Pseudotsuga menziesii | reverse complement strand
ATTTTTATATACATCCACAGAAGACCTTGTAGGCTCTATTGGACTTAGAATTAAACAAATTTACATTTGCCATTTTAATGTCTTTTAATGTCAACAATATTGCAACCTGCATTATACTCATTTCTAAAACATTATATATATATAAACTCAACAAGCTATTTAAGCCACTCAAATCTTCATGTTGAATTGAGTGTTTCTATCCACTTCTTAATACATGGAATAATTTATCATTGCATGAAACTCATCCTTGATTTCTACTTGGTTGTGAATTGAGCATACATGTTCTTTTTTATATTATTCCATCTCTTGTTTCCAGTGTTAGGTGATAACAACTTAGCCTAAATTGCCAAATTAAATGTTTTGTATTCACATATATTTTCTCTTGGAGGTATTGTTGTCTTGTGTAAGTAATCATTGGGTCAATCTAACATGAATAGAGACTCATTTTCTCACTAGTTTCTTGGTACATCCTCTCTATTACCTAAATATTTTTATATACATCCACAGAAGACCTTGTAGGCTCTATTGGACTTAGAATTAAACAAATTTACATTTGCAATTTTGATGTCTTTTAATGTCAACAATATTGCAACCTGCATTATACTCATTTCTAAAACATTATATATATATATATATATAAGGTAATAGAGAGGATGTAGCAAGAACCTAGTGAGAAAATGAGTCTGTATTCATGTTAGATCGACCCAATGATTATTTATACAAGACAGCAATACCTCCAAGAGAAAATATATGTGCATAGAAAACATTTACTTTGGCAATTTAGGCTAAGTTGTTATCACCTAGCAGTGGAAACAAGAGATGGAATAATATAAAAAAGAACATTTATGCTCAATTCACAACCAAGTAGAAATCAAGGATGAGTTGCATGCAATGATAAATTGTGCCATGTATTAAGAAGTAAGATAGAAACACCCAATTCAACATGAACATTTGAGTGGCTTAAATAGCTTGTTGAGCTTATAATATTTTTTTCATGATGGTGTCAACTTCATTCCTCATATTTTCCTCTTGTTGCGTCAAATTTTCTTGCCATTTGGAAAGAAGATGAAACTAACCAAAAACTAATGACAAGGATTTTAAGGAGTTATTATAATGTTATTTTTTGTGGGGACGTCAACTGCAGTATGTTATGCAATTTGAGCAATACTCTTCGTTCGTAAATGTTTAGATGGTCGTAAATAGGTTAGAAGAATTCCCAACTTTCTCAAAAGATTGTGGGCATAGGGATGTTAATAATGAAGAATGGTTTTAAATATTTTTAACATATATGTAATGTGTCATCGTTTTGTATTTTTGATGAATATGTAATGTGTCATCGTTTTGTATTTTTAACATAAAAGTATATGTGTTGTGTGATTAGTTGTCTTCGTAATGTAATTTTCCATCATTTTGTATATTAAAGATTTTTTTGACCACTGAAGTTGTCTTATCATTTCCATATTATTACTTTTAAAAAGAATATTAGTTTTGCTAACTTAGTAACAATACCTTTTTGTTTTAAACTATTAATTGATATTTAATATTGATTTTGTCTTTTACATTACAAGGAAGGGAGTAAGTTGCATGAAACTCTTGTTATAAGCTTTATGTGCTTGGATGGAGCATTTTTAGCAAGTAAGCTGTCAATCGATGTTATACGGCCTCCACTGTACTATGGACCATCATTTCTACATTTTTTGGATTCCATGGTTTCATCATCACCTCTGGTAATCATTGGTTGGAGCACATTGGAGTTTATTATGAGCATCATTCCTCAACATTGATCTTAATCGTTCATCAACCAAGACTACCTTTGATGAAGTTCCAAATGTCAATGACTTTTCCTAGCAAGTCAATGAACTAACATCATACTTTCATATGAAAGAGACGAAGTTGTGTTGGTGTCAGTGAAACATTTAAGGATTCATACTTATTTAAAAGTGTATAAATGTTGGTGAATCTTACCAATTGTTAAAATTCCAAGTGTAAAATATTTGGAGATGGTTTTCTAAAAATATTTCAATTTTTGAGGATTTTATATAGCTTATATACTAATTTGGTGATTTTTAGAGTGAAAAAAAATTAACCCACCAAAATTGGGTGAAATGGGGCTTCAAAAAATACAAATTGGTGAATCTTTTTTGGGAATAAAACATGGAAAAGTATTCCATGGGGTAAATTTCGCCCCTTAAATTTTCCTTAGTCAATGTTGAGGAATCCATTAATACCCTGGGAATTTACCTAGCACATGATTAGCTGATCATAAATGAGAATATATAGATTAACATGAATTAGAACCTTGTTAATCTTTTCATTATCATATTTATGAACAACTACAACATACCAAAAAAAATCAATAAATGCATTAATGATACATTATTTCAACATTGAGAAGACAAGGATAAGGAAATCAAAGATCAATTTAATTAAGCAAACAATCTCTAAATAATGATCTCCATCTATGAACACCATGAATTAAAAAAAAAACATCCTGATCTTGGCACTAACAATAAACACCAATATATCTTACAAACCCATGTTTAAACCTAAACATGTTTTCACATATGCATGACTAGTTTAGTACTTCTCTAGTTGTCTTTCCCACCAAAGGAGATCTATATACCCAAAGAACATGATCCAATAAAGTCTTAGAGAAGATACCACAAAGGGATGTGATACAAAGGTAGCATAAATCAGTACTAAAAAAAGGATATGACTACAAAGGTAGCATATTCCATCGCACACACTCAAGACCGGAAGTGACAATGTCGATGTGACCATGCATCAGTTTGATGTGATCTTCCTTGACGTAAATGAGCTACCAACGCATATTCTTGCATGACTAAAAAAGGTCGTTAGTCAAGAGATCACAGAACAATAAGAAAATGTGCATGATCAGCTAGTCAAGACGTAGGGGCAGATAGCATAAGAAAAAGAGGAGATTGAGCACATGAAAAAGATGCAAGAGGCAGAGGTGACTTCCAAAGCAAAGAAATTTAATGATAGAGAGTGATTGGAAAGGGTGATTTTAGCCGCATGTGAACAAATTCCAAAAATCACTGTAGATATGTTTTTGTAATCCAAGATAGTGTGACTAGGAAAAATAGTAACTTACTTGAAGAAGGAAAAGGATGAGCTGCAAGAATCCGTAGTCCAAAATTCACCACCTGAGAATATAGAAGAGTGTCGAAGAAAAATAGAAGACGCAACGGCATAGCTAGAGGAGATGGAGAAGGAATCCAACTCCACTATTGAAGGAATGACGCAGTTGTGGATGTGAGTTGTTTAGGATGACCAGTTGTACAAATTAAGTGCGTAGTTCCATGAGCCATAGGAACAACTGATTGTAATGGACGGATTGCTAAGAATGTTGGCCCCAATTGTGCAAGTGACCAATGATGCAGAACTAAAATTTTTGGAGAAAAGGGTCACTAAGGCAAGAGAACGACATCAACGAAGGATGTTGCAACTAGATCAATTCGAAGAGGACGCAGATCGACTCACACTGAAAACGATGAAAATAATTGCAAGCACACAAGAAGCAAGACCGAAAGTTTTGCAAGTATCGGAAGAATATTTAGCAGAGCATGAGGTCAAGGAATCCGCCATCCTAAGAGAAAAGGTCAAAGAAGAGGTCGAGCATATGTACACAGAGCATCATGACTTCAAGGCTAAGTGGAATCAACCATAAGTTTCCAGTTTATGTGACTTAGGGGCGAGCCACAATTTCTGTTGGGAGCTTGTTGGTAGGGGATCAAGTGCGCAAAGCATGGCAAGAAAGATAGTGACAAGTGTCAAAGTGGATTGCACAAGAGGAAGTTACTGACAAGTATGGTCGGCCTGGTCGAAAGTAGTTAGAAGATTGGTGCAAGTTAGTTAGGAAGTTGGCTTATGTGGACCTTTTTTTAAAAGGTGCAAGCCTATAAATAGAATTAGGGATGTATTAATAGATATATTTTTGGAATGGGAATGATTTGTGAGTTATTTTGTGATTTGTTGATAAGAAAGATTCCTACTGATGAGTAAGTTTTGGTCTGAGGCTTTCAACCACTTATGTATTCTGACATGTGATGCTAATATGATATGAATGTTGTTGGGAACTCTATTTTTTGTTTGTCTATGATGCGATCTATGATGTTTTTTAATCTTGCGATTTATATCCCTGTGTTTAATTGATGCGATCTATACGATTAAAATGTTGTGATTCATATGATTAAATGAGGAAATATCCCTATGTTTAATGAAATTTCTTGCTTATCTAGATGATGCGAAGTATTTATGTGTTTGGTGAATTATTATATGTCAACATCTTTGATAATTTTATTTGAATCATGGTTATTGTGATTCAAGATTTTATTGTGAATGACGCTAAATATGTGGGATAAGTGACACATCAAAACCTCATGGGCCCACAAGTTGCATTACGACAGAGCAAGATTAGATGCATAAGTCTCATTCCTTTCTTTGAAAATCTGGTTCCTACATCCCTCCCTCAAACATCTCAGGTGAGACTGCATCTTCTTTGCAGATTTTGCCGGATAGGGTAAAACCTGTTTAGGCTAGTGTTTAGCGATATTACGTCAGAAGGTTTCCACAGTGAGTAAACCCCTGTCAACAGAAGTGTGTCAACAAAGGAAGCACATGCAAATACCAATGATTTTTTCAAATCTCTATATAAAATCATTCATCGATTTGGGAATTTCGCTTGTGCTTCTTCGGAGGACGATTCCAGTAGATTCATTGATGTAGCAAGCGATTTAAATGATAGCAATGGATTCCTGATTAAGTTGGATGCTAATTCTATTGATGAAAATGTAAATGTATTCAATTATTTTGCAAGTGGTTACCGTGCGGTGTTGAATCCCATGGCAACTTTGTTTAGTGGAATCATTGCATAGGAGGTTGTTAAAGCATGTTCTGGGAAGTTTCATCCAATTTTCCAAGTTTTTTTCTTTCTCACCATAACCTTTTAATGTTTTTAATAATTCCTTAAATAATGGAATTGTTCACTATTTTGTTTTGATATAGGTAAAGTAGTAGAGCATCCAATTATGTATATTGGAAATAACAATTCCTATACTGTTGTGAAATTCCTCTATTTCGATTCATTTTGGAATATCTTCCTATAGAAACCCTTGGGCCCGAGGACCTCTTCCTATAGAAACCCTTGGGAATGAGGATTTGGTGGCTTTGAATGGTACTTATGATTCCAAATTTCTGTGTTTTTAAAAGAGCTACAAAAAAGGTTGCTATATGTGGAATTATTTGTTGTGGGGGATGGTGCTCTAGGATGTGATATTCTAAAGAACTTGGACCTCATGGGAGCCTCCTATGGAATTAAAAGAATGTTAACTCTAACAGATGATGGAATTTTTTAGAAGGGTGATCTTAGATAAGAATTGCTCTTTTGGGATTGGAACATTGGTCAGGAAAAGTCAAGAGTGGTAGCATCATCCGCCATCGCAATCAACCCATGTTTTTAGGTTGAAGAATTTCAAAATCACATGATCCCATGTATCGACCATGTCTTTGATTACTCCTTCTACAAAATTGCAATTGATGTTTTTTTAAATTCTCTAGAAAATATCAATGCTATGTTGTATATAGATTCAAGGTGTGTTTACTTCCATAATACATTGCTAAAGTATGGAACTCCCAAAAGAAAGTTCAACACCCAAATAGTTATCCCTCACTTAAATCAGAAATATGGAACATTAAGGGATCCCCATGAAAAGCAGAAACCCATGTGCATGATGCACATGTTTCCACATAATATTCGCCAATCTATCACACTGGAAAGGTTTCAATTTGAAGGTCTCTTAGATAAAACTCCAGCTAAAGAAAGTGATTTTTATTTTCAAACCACAAGAATACATAGAATCACTCAAGTGGGCAGGGAATACTCCATCCCAACAAGTTCTGGAATCTATTGTGGATTGTTTGGTTTCACAGAGGTGTCTAACATTTGAAGATTTCCTCTCTCGGGATAGATTAAAGTAATTAAGTATTTTACCTTCCCTTTTTATAGTTGTATTTATTTCCAGCTATCATTATCATTTGCATCTTGCATTGCATTAAATGTTAAATGATTTTTCACAATTATTTCTTATAATTTACTATTTACAAAATATTGAATTTCAGTAAACTATACTTGCATTTCATTGACTGATTTGATTCAAGTTTGAGGATTACTTTTCAAATAATGTGAAGCAACTTACTTTCAACTTCTTTGATAATGCAACCACCAGTGGAGGTGCACCATTATGGTCCGATCGTCAGCATTTTCCAAATTCCCTGTACCTTACTTCCCATCATCCCAGACATATGTTCCTAGTACATATGGCATTCCCATTCTTGACTGGGATTAAAATTCAAATTCAAATATATTAGCAGCAATCATTAAAAAGGTACATATTCCTTTTTTCAAGCCAAAATAAGGGGTGAGTATTGTCACACATGAGAAATATAGAAACGTGAACCCTTCTACATTGTATCGTGATGATATTGAACTGATCGACAAACTAATCACCACACTAGAAAGTGGTGTTAAAAATATGTCATATATATTTCACATGAATCCTATTCAATATGAAAAGGCATCCTATTTTGGCTTCAACTTTTATAGATAATCTTTGTTATGGTGTACTATAAGGTCCTTCATAAAATTAAATTTTTTTGTATGTTTGTGTGAGGATTTGTATCACAGTACTATCCATGGGAAGAAAATTGACTAATCTTTATTCCAATGTAGGGTGATGATACAAATTATCACATGGATATTATAGTTTTACTGGATAATACGCGAGAAAGGAACTATAGTACACTTGAAGTGGATAATATCAAGGATAAATTCATAGTCGGAAGAATAATTCATGCACTTCCATGGCCATTGGTTTGGTGTGTTTGTAAATTTACAAGGTTATATTAGGCAACAAGGTTGAAAAGTATCGCAACAGTTTTGCGAACTTAACACTCCCTATATTTTCTATGGTTGAACCTGTTCTCCCAATGTTAACTAAACATTGGAATTTAACATGATTTTGTGTGATCAATAGGTCATTTGTGGGAGCCCAATTGTGCAAGGTATTATGCATTTTTTAGTAAAGGCAGAAGAATATAACAAATTACAGTTTTTTCCATTTTATTTGTGAAAATTAATTGATTAATTTAAGTGAGTCATGTGTTACTAGAAATATGAATAGTGGACCATGTTTCTTGTTTCCATTCACATTTACATTCTTATTTTAAGACTACATTAATACTTTGTATCAAAATGGACATCGCAGGTTTCGACATAGCGTTAAGTTTTATGAATTCATAACTAATTCAAACTTAACATAAACCAATCATACTTGCATACTAAGTATACAATAAATGGAAATAGTTCACAAATAAAATATCTAGTTCATATTTCATTACATAGTGTATCCCCCCCAATGGGGGATCAAATTTTCCAAATCATATCGGTTTTTATCTATAGTTGGAACCCCATATAACGCT
>LPNX011058093.1:78770-97272 GCA_001517045.1 Pseudotsuga menziesii | reverse complement strand
GATACATGTGAATTATATATCATTTATGTCAACCTCCTTCTACATTTGAATTACAAATAATTCATGTAAACTTCATTCAAAAGAGTCCAAATCATCTTGTTAATGGGAAGAAATTGGAACTTGCCTATTTGGTTAATTAGGCTTCCACCAATGTAACCTTTTCCAGGTGCTTTGATGTCTGCTTAAATTACCCTTTCTTTGAACATTAGGTAATAAACAAAGGAATTAGAATTGCAGATGTTCTAGAGTTGAGTGTTGTCAAAATTAACAAATACATATTTGAGAAGAATTGTGTCCTAATCTGTTTAATCCTTTAAATGTAAGTTTCCTACAATTATGTTGTGTAATACAAAAAATCATACCAAAGCAAATGAGCACTTTGAAAAATATAAAAAACATTCTTTTTGTCTTTTTTTAAAGACAAAATGTTGCATGAATTTTTACCTCCCAAAGTTTGAATTTATGGAAAAGAGTAGATATACTTAGTTTTTTTGCCATAAATAGATCCATTGGTTCTCCATATTTATTTCATGTTTTTTTGTTGTGGATCCTGATATTCCATATTCAGAGATGTTATTGTTCAATTGTGTTTGTACCCCCCTTTTATTATACACTCGTCCCAACATGGGGGTGCGGGGAGACATCATACTCGCAAGGGTTTGGACGTGATAGTCCCCCCCCCCTAGTTCGGGGGTATGTGGGCTAGAAGGAACCTAATTGAGTTTCGAGGGAATAACTCATGAAAGAAATGTTTAGGATGTTTGTTGGCCAATAGTTTATGGGAACATGGTATTGTGTTACCCATGGTATTTTCCCATGGTAATTCCCCTATAAAAGGAAATCATTGTAATACAGATGTGTATTGTATTGTAGAATTGTAAAATAATCTTTATGATTATGTGACAGAGACAGGGAGAGAGTGAAGAGGAAGTGCAATGGGGTTGCAGCAGGTTGTATCCTTTCATCTTTCTAGATGGAATAATAATAAAGGACTCACTATTTATATGTGGATGTAGCCCATTTTGGGTGAACCACATCATATCTATGTATCTCTTGTAAAGTGTTTTAATATTTGCATCTTGTTTATATTTTATTATTATTACTCTGCGATCTTGTTCTCTAACAGTTGGTATTATATCCAAAAGGTGTATTTGGCTGGTAAACTCGCAGGAAAGAAGGGTTCCTGGTTTGAGTGGGAGCAATGGAAGAAGAATGAACTTTTAGGGTCAAGAAATTTAACAGCTAAAAATACCAATTATGGAAGTTGAAAATGTAGGACTATCTATATCAAAAGGATCTATACCTACCATTTGGAGGGAAAATAAAATAGTTAATGACTATGAAGGATGAAGAATGGGAGGTTCTTGACAGAAAAGCACTAGGAACAAAACAGTTGTGCCTGGCTTCGTTAGTGACTTTCAATATTTCGAAAGAAAATAAAATGAAGGGTATGATGAGCGCATTGGCTAAGCTCTATGAAATACCATCAGCTTCCAACAAGGTATTTTTAATTAAGCGTTTATTTAATATGAAGATGTGAGAATCTGTATCTAATGCTGACTATTTAAATCAATTTATTACGATTACTAGTCAGCTAAGTTCTGTAAAAGTGAACTTTGATGATGAGGTTATGGCTCTTCTAATCATGTGCTCATTTCCAAAAGCATGGAATGGCTTGTTCATTGATGTAAGTAACTTTGTCCCTAGTTCAAACACTCTTAAATTTGATGATCTGTTGGTGTTATTCTTAGCAAGGAAATGCAAAGAAAAAACACATGTGAGACATCAGGTAATGCGTTGACCTTGGAAATAATTGGAAGAAAAAGGGAGAGAGGAAGGATCCCAGGTAATCACAACAATTCTAGAAAGGGAAAATCCAAGTCCAAGATAGAAAATAAAGATTGTTGGAACTGTGGTAAGAGAGTAAATCTGAGGAAATACTGTAGAAATATGAAGAAGAACAGAGACAGGAAGCAGGAGAGTACTCAGGAAGCAAATGTAGCAGGTGATATGTTAAAAGATGCTTTGATTCTTGCATTATATAATACTAGTGATTATTGAGTATTGGATTCAAGCGATTCATCTCATACTACACCCCACAGGAAATCCTTTCATAATTATGTTCCAGGTGATTTTGTACATGTTTTATTGGGGGTTGATGAACCATGTAAAATTGTTGGAATGGGTAAGGTACATATTAAGTTAAATAATGAAAATGAATGGTTGCTAAAAGATGTAAATCATATTACTGCTATGAAAATAAATATTATCTCAACTGGGCATTTGGGAGATAGCAGGTGTTTGTCTATGTTTGGAAAAACATGGTGGAAGATCACTAAAGGAGCACTCGTAATTAAGAAAAGAGATAGGATAGGTATGTTATATTTATGTCCTCATAATATATATTACTCTATATTCGTAGCTTCCACATAAATAGGTTCAACATTGTGGCATCATAGGATTGGCCACATGAGGGAGAAGGGGATGCAAATTCTTCACTGAAGGAATTTGCTTCCAGATCTAAAGTAGGTAAGTTTAGAATTATGTGAGAACTGTGTTTATGTAAAACAAAAGAGAGTTATATTTATCAGGGTTCTGAAATAGAATAAGAGTGAAAAGTTAGATATTTTTCATATATATGTATTGAGACTGGATCAGGTACAATGTCTTGGTGGATCTCATTATTATGTTACTTTTATGCATGATGGAACTAGAAAAACTTGGGTTTATTGCATTAGACATAAATTTGATGTGTGTGCTACTTTTAAGAAGTGGAAATCTTTGGTTGAGAATGATACAAGAAAAAATTTGAAATGTCTTAAATCTGATAATAGAGCTGAATATTGCAGTAAGGAGTTTGATAGTGATTATTCATACCATGGGATTCATAGAGAGAATACAGTCCCAAGAACACCACAAGAAAATGTTGTGTCATAAAGGATGAATAGGACAACCATGGAGCAAGGAAGGTGTACGAAATTGCATGCAGGGTTTCCTTTATAGTTTTGGGTTGATTCTATAAAAACTATTGTTTATTTAATAAGTAGAATGACTTCAAGTGCTTTGGATGGTGGGATTCTATTGGAGGCATGGATAGGTAAAAAGGTAAACTACTAATTTCTCATATTTTTTGGTTGTGAATCATTTGTCCATATTGATAAAGAAAATACAACAAACTTGAGGCTAAATCCAAGAAATGCATCCTTATTGGATTGGGCTTGATTATTTTGGTTATGGATTATGGGATTATGAAAATCAAAAAATAATTAGGAGTAGAGGCTCTAGTATTCAATGAAAAGGTTATGTACAAATATTAGTTGCAGGGAAAGAAAGGGGAAAAGGAAAACAAAGAGTACACGGTGTTTGATGAAATCAAAGAAAATGAAATTCCAAAGGTACTAGAAAATCAATAATAGCACCAAGTACCTCAAAATCCTGCAAATGTAAGAATATCTACCAAGTTAAGTAGACCTCCTGAACGATTCTCTCCTTCACTATATTATTTATTGATGACTGATTCTGGTGAACCAAAATGTTATGAAGAAGCAATGCAGGTGGAAACTGAAAGAAGTGGGAGTAAGGGATGGATGAGGAGATGGAATCATTGATAAGAAACCAAAAATGGGATCTGGTTGAGTTTCATGTAGGTAAAAGAGCACTGCAAAATAAATGGGTTTATAGGTTGAAGGAAGAATAAGGAGGAAAGAAGCAATATAAGGCTATGCTTGTGGTAAAAGGGTTTGCACAAAAGAAAGGTATATATTTTTATGAAACATGTTATCGTTCTTAAAATGACTTATATTAGGACTATTTTAAGTATAGTGGTGGTAGAAGATTTGCATATTGAAGAGTTAGATGTAAGAACATCCTTTATCCATGGCGATTTTGAGGAAGGAATTTATATGCATCAAGCATAGGGGTATGAGGTAAAAGGGAAGGATAATTTGGTTTATAGGTTGAACAAGAGCTTGTATGGAGAAGCAAGCTCCAAGGCATTGATATTTAAAATTTTGATCATTTTAGAACAAAACAAGCTTATAGTAGATGCCATTCTAACCACTGTGTTTATTTCAAAAGGATAAATAATGGAAGATATATTATATTTTTATTGTACATGTAGATGACATGCTTGTTGCAGGGTCTAACATGCATGATATAAATGTGCTCAAAAGGAAACTAGATAAATCATTTGCGATGAAAGATTTGGGTGTTGCTAATCAAATCCTTAGTATGAGAATAACAAGAGACAAGAAAAACCGGAAATTGGCATTGTCTCAAGGTGAGTACATAGAAAAGGTGTTGGAGAGGTTTAGAATGTAGAATGCAAAACAAGTGAGTACACCTTTGTCTAGTCATTCCAAAATAAGTAAGGAGATGTGTCCCAAGACACAAGAACATATAGAATACATGCCAAAGGTTTCCTATTCATTAGTATTTGGTGGCTTTATGTATGCTATTGTGTGCACAAGACCAAATATTGCACATGGAGTGGGAGTTGTGAGCAGGTATATGAAGAATCCAAGTAAAGAGCATTGGAAAGCATTATAGTGGATTCCCATGTATTTGAGAGGTACAAATTCTCATTCATTATGTTTTATAGGTTTAGACACCATTCTACAGGGATATGTTGATGCAGATATGGAAGGTCATACAGAAAGCAAGAGGAGCACCACGGGGTAAATTTTTACCATAAGTGGAACAACAATAAGTTGGATTTTAAAACTACAAAGGGTTGTTACACTTTCAACAACGAAAGTAGAGTATGTTTCTACTACAGTATGTAGTAAAGAGATGACTTGGTTGCAGAGGTTCATGGAGGAATTGGGTAAGAAGCAAGATAATAGTAGGTTGTGTAGTAACAACCAAAGTGTCGTCCATCTTGAAAAGAACTCGGCCTTTCATCCAAATACTAAACATATACAACTCAAATAATATTTCATAACATCTCTTATGGGAGACGAACTGTTAAAGTTGGAAAAGGTACATACTATCCATAATCCTACAGACATGTTAACAAAGGTACTACCCAGAGACAAACTGAGTTCTTTCTCAGTTTTTAGTTGGCCTTCAAGAATGAAGGTAAATAAGAGAAATTTCCCAAGTCCAATATTCAAAGCATAGTTCATCAAGTGCAGCAACAGTGGAGTTGTTGTGATCAGTCTCCAAGTGGGATATTACTGGTTGTGGAGCATGATATTTCATATTAACAAAATTTATTGTTCACTTTTGTTTGTACCCCAATTTTACTGTACACTCATCCCAACAAGGGGGTGCGGGGGGGGGGGGGGGGGGGGTGGTGGATTGTTCCTGTGAGGGTACGAGGGCCAACGAGGGGTCAGGGGAAAATCTCCCGAAAAAAAAAATTGGGATATATGTTGCCCAAAAATTTATAGGCCCATGGAATATTGGGTGACCAATGCTATTTTCCCATGGTAATTCCCCTATAAAAGGAAAAAATTACAATACGGTTATATGTTATATTGTAGCATTCTAAAACAATCTATGTAATTGTGTGAGAGAGACTAGCATAGCGTGAAGAGGAAGTGCAATGGGGTTGTTGCAGGTTGTATCTCTTCATTTTGTTGGGTGGAATAATAATAAAGGACTAGAAATTTATGTGTGGACATATCCCATATTTGGTGAACCACATTACATATGTGTCTCTCTTGTAATGTGTTTTAATATTTGCATATTGTTTATTATTTATTATTATTGTTTTACGATTCTGTTTTTCTAACACATTTATGATGGTTATTTTTCTCATGGGTTTAGTCTCAATGATCCTGATACAAAAAGAAATGAGTGCAAATTATGCACGAGAAGAAGATGATTTGGAAATCTTGGTAAGTTGTTCAATTGAATATGCAAGGTACCTTAAATATATGGTTTTATTTATTCTGTATTTTTCCTGAAAAATTTATGTTGCAGTAGAGGTTGTTCTTTTACCAACATGTCAAGAAGTATATATTTCACATTTTGACATTATTTATGCATTTTCTCATGGTGATGTTTTTTTAACATCACAAAAATTTGGTCTCTCTACCAGCATTAGTGGGCACCCATGCACAATTTGTGATGCTCGTGCTTCTTTTGATGTTGTTAAAAATTGTTCGCATGTTATATATTGGGTATGGAGACTTGATATACACTAGCGTAGATCCAAATCCTAGGCTCTATCAAGCACTAAGAGGGATCAAACTATCTAGGTATTAATACACCATTAGAACCAATCAATGACATGCATTAATATTAATACACCATAGACTGAAACCTATGCAAAGAAAAAACTCACTCTGCAAGTTAATGAAATGCTAAGAAAATTGAGTTACTAAAGAAAAAAAACACTGTGAAAGCTAATGAAATGTTAATGAAATTATGTTACTGAAATTCAATATATTTTCAAATATGACACTTTTCAATTTGACTGTACTTGCAATTATAATTAAAAAAATTATTTAAAACATATTTGGAAAAAATGTAATTTAAAAACTTTTTTATTATTTAAATTATTAAAACTTTATAACTATTAAAACATTATAATTATTAAAACATTAAATTTCTTAAAACTTTATAATGTTATACTATTCCATAAATAGACTATATTTTCAATTATATTTTAAAAACCTTATTTTTTAAATTTCTATTCAATTATCAAAACATTAAATTTCTTAAAACTTTATAATGTTATACTATTCCATAAATAGACTATATTTTCAATTATATTTTAAAAACCTTATTTTTTAAATTTCTATTCAATTATCAAAACATTATAATTATTAAAACATTATAATATTATACTATTCCTTTCAATTATATCTTAAAAACTATATTTAAAATATGATTGAAAAAACACTTATCGATATACATTTCTTTAAATATTTTTTATTATTATAAATAATTAACTATTAAAAAACCATATTTTAATAGTTATATTCATTGTCCCATAATTTAAAAAGCCTTATTTAAAACCTTGCAATATTATCCTAATCAAAACATTAAATTATTTCAAACCTAAAGATTACATACATTTTAATACTATCTTAAATATAACTTCAAGCGAGATAGAGGATCATGTTAATATGGTTCTCACTTATTAAATAAATTAAAGTATATTAGTACTTAAAAAATGTACATGGTTTTAAAACCATGTGTAAGACCCTCCAAAACCATATACAATAAAACTATGGGTTATTTAGGAGGCTTTGCACATGGTTTTCAAACCATTTTCAAGGCCGTCATAAACCATGTACAATACAACCATGGGTTGTTTATGATGCCTTGTACATGGTTTTAAAACCATTTGCAAGGCCCTACTAAACCATGTACAATAAAACCATGGGTTGTTTAGGAGGCCTTGCACATGGTTTCAACATTTTTTTGTCAATAATTAATTAATTAATTAATACTTTGTTAGGCATGAACAATACAACATATGCCCATATTGAGTTGTTTGTGTGGCGGACATTGTTTTTGGGGGATAATTAACAATTTTATTTTTTATTATTAGTTTTAATTTTGTGTAGGCAGACCTGTTGAGTATAACATTTATTATTATTTTATTAGAGTGTCACGTACAAACTTGACAATATCTCTCTCATACTGGGCTGGAGAGCGCACCTAGCTTCTCTAGATGCAATGACTTATTTGTTGATAATTTTGTACTGATATAAATATATATAACTTGTTTGTTGATAGTTGAAATTTTCTTAATGGAATAGTTTTTTTCTGAAGAGATGAACTTTCCGGTAAAATTAAGATGTAAATATGTTGTAGCTTAAAGATTAAGGTTTAAAATAGATCTATGATAGTTAATATATTTTACATTATAGTTAATTAAACAAAATAAAGAATTAACTCTTTTATTCATTTTTTATTCAATTTGATATTAAAAAATGTTATGTCATATTATATTTTATTAGCATTACTCATGGACGTCAGATTATATTTTATTAGAATTACCCATGGGCACATGTACACATATATCTCTTCCACCTTAAACTGTAAGAGAACTTCATGGCCACATTAACATGAGTTGTGACCTTACAAAAAAATTAGCAACGACAAGTCAAACTTTGGCTCACAACTTGGGAGATTTTGACACTCAACAAGTTTGACTTCCCAAGCTTGAGAAGAAAATAAAACAAAGGATCGGTCATCTAATTTGGCCTATTTTTTTTATGAGCTGAGTTGTACTCTTACTCTCTAGGGTCTGTCAATCGTTTGTTGAGCAGAGTTTGGATTGTACGGTTCTTCTGATCATTGATTTTGTTCATTACATTATGCTAGAAAATCAAAATATTAGGGGGGGCGACGAAAGCCACTATCAACACTCAAATAGAGGCTTACACTGTATTTAGATATTATTCATTCTATTTAGTTTGTAGTATGTTGAGTAATAAAATATGTTAATTTTTAATTAACATATTATAGAATTTTTTCAACTTCATCTTGTATCATAAAATTTAATTTCTGAGTTTGGTTTTTCTTCACTTTAAGGAAAGGAGTTTCCTTTGGTAGATCTATTCTTTTTAGATGGTCATTTATATAAAAACAAAAAATCAGGTTCATATGTGTAAACTGTTATTTTTCACAAATTAGCAGTTTGTAGTCTAGGTTTGAGATACACTTGTCAAGCTGTAGCTACCATGAAAGTTCAAAATAAAGTATTTAAGATTAATGGAATGAATAATGGATGATGTTTGGTTGGAATCCATAAACTATGTATTTAATTTTTGTAAATCATTTGAAACATATGATTCTTCTCCTCTGTTCATTTATACTAAGAATTTCATATAGTATTTTTCTTTGAACAACTATATGACTTAAATAATGTTATTTTGCAATGAAACAAGCCATTAAACTCTCAAATGCTACAGATGCCTTGCAAAAGTATAGCCTCAAGGAGACGCTCGTTCAAAAAACAATGGACACCTTGGCAGAAAGTGGATATATTTCTTTCGAGGAATATGGGTAACAAAAAATATACATTGTTAGGCAAGATTATTTCAATATTTCCAAAAGTGAAGAACTGGATCAAATGAAGAAAGAAAATGACAAGATTAAGAAGGAACTACAAGCTGAAAAATATGCTATAGATGAGGTTGAAGCAGGTGTGTTTTCCAGTGGGATTGGGATTTGTTTCTTTGTAGTTGTTTTTCACAATAGAATCTCGATGAAATACTAGAGAATTATTTTGTGAGAGGTGTACAATATGCAAGCTATGGATTATGGAAGTTATCACATTATGTTATTTTTGCAGAAATTTGGGCCTTGGAAATGAGCCTAACTTTGGAGATAGATAAGGGATGAGATAGATTCTGATTTTATAATAAAATATATTCTTGAATGTCAGATGAATTGGCTCAATTCACATCAAATTCCTGTCTTTTCTCAATGTATTTTATGGCATTCTTAATGTGAAAATTTAAACATTTCGTAAACTTCAATTCACATTTAATTCGATGGTTTTATCAAGACTGCTCAATGCATATATTTTATGGCATTCTTAATGTGAAAACGTATACATCTTGTCAACAGGGCTTGTTGGTTGGTAAAGTGAGTGTGTTTTTATTCCCCATCTAAGTTCAACTCCCATAAAAACATGTTCACCTTTTTTTTTGAGTTGTCTCACCTTTATATTCGAATTATCAACCCGATAGGATATATGTATTTGAGATTTCACCTTTAAAGTGCACATTACTAATTCCCTTTATTTTCACTCCGAAACACATGACTCTACTTGTTCATATTTGTGTCACTTTAAATCTATTATGATATTCTCATAGAAAGACAATATGATCCAAAAAAGACACCTATGGTCATGATCGATGATCGATTCACACATTTGATCTATGTTTAATTTTTCTACAATGATTGTGGTATGAATGGATGGTATTCAAAATACCATTTTCTCTGAGGTGATAGAAGGGCGCTCGCACGAAGTTGGTTCCATTTTTTAGTGTCACTTAAGAAATCAGAAACGCACTTTCAAAGTGCAAATCGAGAATGCATATGCATTATTGATGGTACGTTTGGAATAACCCGAGCCCAAACACAAGGCTAAGGTTCGTAAGGAAGTATCTTATATGCGTTTTGTAAAAGTTAAATATCGCATATGCGATATTGAAAACTAAAAATAAAAATAAAACAGAGGCCGCGGGCCTCAAATATCATTTGCACGATGAAGCATCGGGAGAGCAATAAACCGTGTGGGCGAAAAAACACAGAGGTGATTTGTGTTTCACCTTTTGCAGGTCGAGTTGGAGGTCGAGTTGGAGGTGGATTAGATCCAATGGCAGGTAACTTCTCTTATCCATTTCAATTAGTTTTCAATTATTTATTGTTTTTCTTAATTTCATAGTTTTTATAATTATTTAAAAAAAATTGAATGAAATCAAAGAATGATTAAGTAAAACAACTTGTATTTTTTTGTTTAAATCTTAATAGATAACAGAAATGAGCAAGATAATGTGGAAAACCAACCTTCTAATAACCCAGAACCTAACCCAAACCCAAACCCAGAGGGCGAACAAGATCGAAACTCACAGATTCTTGCACGTTTGGCATCATTGAGGCGCCTTAGCTCATCTATTAGAGGGCGGGATCATTTGAGACAGTCTTTAGCCAATGCATTGGACACAATAACAAACAAAATTTCCAATGCTCAAAGAGCTCTGTACAAGATTAGCTCGTACAGAGAATCTAGGAGGAAATACTACTCCGATGGATTGAGTTATAAAGACATCAAAGACCTAAAGATTACAAAATACCAATTATTTTCATTATTCTAGGACCTTAGCACTTGATTGGTTCCACCCACCAATCGAGCACACATTTCTATAGACTGGTGCATTGAACCAAATATAAAGGCCAATTGGATGGATCGTTGGTATATGGTCTTCGATGAAGACCCTTATGGGAATAGGGACATCCCATTTTATTTCCTTACGAAGTTGTATGCAGAATTCATCATAGGGAAACATGTTAACTATTTCGATATCTTAGGCTTCCAGAGTGTTGGTCAGGGGATGCCCCAAGATAGGGAATGGGCCACGATGGATCCTAATCATATGCCATGCCCTCCATGCACACCAAAACCCCCTCATCTATATCCTCCTATGAGTCTTGTGATTGAAGATACACAAGAGGAATTATTTGACTTGGCAGATATATTGCTTTAGCATGGGACTGATGTCCAAGGCAATGCAGACCAAGGAGTTGGCACTTTTAAGGCCAACCCATCTACAGATCACACAGAAGATGTTGAGTGTTCAAAGCATCGTGTTACTCCACACCTTTATACATCGTGTGGAAGCGTATACTATGGCCCTGCTTCAGACTTTTGGGATGATGAATTATTTCGATTTGTAAGAAAAACTCATTATTTTCATATTATATTTTGTTTCATATCACAATTTTCAATTGTTTCGCAATTTATTTCTATTTAATTATCTAACAAATTATGTGAACAAATATATAGTTGGTGTCCCATGGCACACCAAAGTCGCATAGTCCATCAATCAATGTTGAGAACATTGATACGGTTGTCAATATTGCATATGGGTTTGGTTCTTCACCATTAGGGGTAAGAACTATACTTGTTAATTTGTCAACTTTATTTACATATTTATAGTAGAGATTGTAACATTCAATACATCCTAATTTTGATACAACATTTTTTATGTAGGGTGATTAGGATGAGTACATTGAATCTCAGCCTATTTCCTCTCATGCAGAGGTAGATTCCCAAACATGCTTTTAATTATGTTTTGTTTTCTTTGGAAAAATCATTTTTCGTCCATCATGTATATGTCTCATTTTATTTGTATTATTTGATATTGACATATGTTACGTTATGCAGGCAACCATTGAGCCATTGGTGCTTGAAGAGCACCAATGCAAGGTTGTTGCCGACCCACCTCTTCCCCTCCACCAGGTACAGTATGTTTTGCTTTCTTTGAAAACATCAATTTTCTTCCATGTAGTATATATGTCTAAGATTCTTTTTGTTATCTAAATTCGACATATGTTATTTTATGCAGGATTCTATTGAGGTACCGGTGCTTGAAGAGCACCAGATTGATGACCCACCTATCACGAGCTAGCAGGTACATTTATGTATCGCTTTCTTTTAATTGTGATTTTAATGATTCAACATGTACTTTTTTAATTTTTTGAAATTGTCTAATTGTATCTTTATCCTTTTGTACGTAGGAACGTGAGTTTGATGAATATGTCCAAAAAGTGAGCTTATTCGTCAGTACAAGTAGAAGTCCCTTTCTCTCATTGCTAGGTAATCGATCCACTGGTTACACACCTCCTCTGACAAGGCAGCATGTAAGTTTATGTATTTCATTTTTTGTACGTTTATGTAGGTTTATGTATCGCTTTGACATATGTTACTTTATGCAAGAATCTATTGAGACAGTGGTGCTTGAAGAACACCAAAGCGAGGTTGTTGTCAACCCACCTCTTCCCCCCAGCTAGGTACATGTATGTTTCATTTTCTTTGGAAACATCATTTTCCATCCATGTAGTATATATGTCTCTGATTCATTATTTTATATGAAATTGACATATATGTTACTTTATGCAGGCTTCTAGTGAGGCACCGGTGAGTGAAGAGCACCAAATCGGTGACCCACCTTTGACGAGCCAGCAGGTACATTTATGTATTGCTTTCTCTGATTTGGTGCTTGAAGAGACCCGAATCGATGACCGACCTCTTCCCCCCAAATGTACATGTATATTTGTTGGCATTGGAATACATATTTTTTTATCCATATTGATAGTGAGCAAGTGGTTCTTGAAGAGCACCCAATCAGGGTCATTGTTAGTGAGGAACCATGACCCACCATTACTTACTCACGTACAGTAAGTAAAAATGTTATTTTGGTTTTGGAATTTGAACAAATGTACATAGAATTTTTAAAGGTTGGTAAACGAACTTACAAAATTTAGTTTTTCTGCAGTCTCCACTGATGCGACCTATACCTCTTGTTCAGCGATGGGGATCACCAGTGAGCAGTCGGAAAAGAAAGTTAGACTTCTCCGAATATATTAGCACTGGCAGCGAAATTGGGGATAACTAGAATAAATGTATAGGGGGGATACATAGATGTAAATTTTTGTTCATATACACACATATGTACTTTTTGATCCACTATTTTGTATTATGGCCATGTGGCATGACATTTTTTGTAACATGAATTCTATACACATATAATATAAAGCAAGGTTCAAATTTATACATATATGGTTGACTTGATCTTAGAACATGATATGGTTGACTTGATCTTGGAACATGATATGTGTGGTTCACCTATGTGATATAATGATATGTGTGGTTCACATGTGTGCTAACTTATGAATTTCCAATACTTAAAGAAAGAATTTATGAATCATCAAATTTTTAACATTATGGCTATCCTGAACTTTTTAACATCATAACCATACCATACACTAACTAAATTACATACACTAACAATCATAACACTAAGTCATGCATGGATGTGTAATATATACCATATCATACCCTACAATTCCCTATGATACTAACATCATACCATACTAACATACAATAACATACCATAACATAACATACTAAGATCATACCATACTAACATACTATACCATTGTAATATACCATACACTAACATCATAACACTAAGTCATGCATGCATGTGTAATATACCATATCATACCCTACAATACCCTATGATACTAACACCATACCGTACTAACATACAATCACATACCCTACAATACCCTATGACACTAACATCATACCATACTAACATACAATGACATACCATAACATAACATACTTACATCATACCATACTAACATACCGTACCATTGTAAATTGTAATATACCACACACTAACATCATAACACTAAGTCATGCATGCATGTGTAATATATAGCATATCATACCCTATGATACTAACATCATACCCTACAAACCCTAGTTGGTTTTCAATATGTACATACATCCATGTGTTTCTAGTTCAATCTCATAACTTGTAAAGAGGTCACTAAACCATAGTTCCATGTCATAACTTGTCAACCCTAGTGATAGCATGCAAATTGGTGTTCATGAAACCCTAGTTGGTTTCCAATTTGTACATGTCCATGTGTTTCTAGTTCCCTCTCTTAAATTATAAATTGCTCACTAAACCCTAGTTCCATCTCATTATTTGTCGACCCTGGTTGGTTTCCAATTTCTAGTTCCCTCTCTTAACTTGTAAATTGCTCACTAAACCCTAGTTCCATCTCATTATTTGTCAACCCTAGTGATAGCATTCAAATTGGTGTTCATGAAAGCCTAGTTGGTTTCTAATTTGTACATGGCCTTGTGTTTCTAGTTCCCTCTCTTAACTTGTAAATTGCTCACTAAGCCCTAGTTCCATCTCATTATTTTTCAACCCTAGTGATAGCATGCAAATTGGTGTTCATGAAAGCCTAGTTGGTTTCCGATTTGTACATGTCCATGTGTTTCCAATTCCCTCTCTTAACTTGTAAATTACTTGAAGTAAACCCTAGTTCGATCTCATTATTTGTAAACCCTAGTGATAGCATGCAAATTGGTTTTCATGAAATCCTAGTTGGTTTCTGATTTGTACATATCCATGTGTTTCTAGTTCCCTCTCTTAACTTGCAAATTGCTCACGAAACCCTAGTTCCATCTCATACCTTGTCAACCCTAGTTGGTGCATGGAAATTGGTGTTCATAAAAGCCTAGTTGGTGCATGCAAGTATTGGTGATCATTTGTTTCTATTTCCCTCTCTTAACTTGTAAATTGCTCACCAAATCCTAGTTCCATCTCATACCTTGTCAACCCCAGTTGGTGCATGCAAATTGGTGTTCATGAAATCCTATTTGGTTTTCAATTTGTACATGGCCATGTCTTTCTAATTCCCTCTCTTAACTTGTAAATTGCTCACTAAACCCTAGTTTCATCTCATACCTTATCAACTCTAGTTGGTGTGTGAAAATTGGTGTTCATGAAACCCTAGTTGGTGCATGCAAGTATTGGTGATCATGTGTTTCTAGTTCCCTCTCTTAACTTGTAAATTGCTCACTAAACCCTAGTTCCATCTCATACCTTGTCAACCCTAGTTGGTGCATGCAAATTGGTGTTCATGAAAGCCTAGTTGGTTTCCGATTTGTAGGTGATCATGTGTTTCTAGTTCCCTCTCTTAACTTGTAAATTTCTCATTAAACCCTAGTTCCATATCATTATTTGTCAACCCTAGTGATAGCATGAAAATTGGTGTTCATGAAAGCATAGTTGGTTTCCGATTTGTACATGTCCATGTGTTTCTAGTTCTCTCTCTTAACTTGTAAATTTATCACTAAACCCTAGTTCCATCTCATAACTTGTCAACCCTAGTGATAGCATGCAAAGTGGTGTTCATGAAAGCCTAGTTGGTTTCCGATTTGTACATGTCAATGTAATTAAATGTATATTAAACTAAAAAAATCAAGAAATGTAAATTTCAACAACTCGAGAGCTTGTTATTTTCCAAACTCTATTTGTTAGTGTCTAAAGACACCATTCTTGGCACCTCCAATGTGTCGTAAATGGTGTTTGTATCCTAGGCACACGAAATGCTAGACATTAGTAACATCATAAGAAAAAAAAGAGAACCAAATGAAAATGTCCAAACATGATTTATAGATAACTCACCCGAGGTTGTATGATCATGCTTATAGTGTCTAGTATCCTCTGAATAATATTATGTCTGTGAATGGTATCTATCAATCATAGGTTTATTACATTGGGAATAAAGTAAGGCTAAATAATTGAAATTGTGCTTCAGAATTCACTTTAAAGGTTAAATAACGCACTTGACAATGCACTCATACTAGTAGACCATCCGGATCATCTCTGGTGCAAATGGTGTCCATCAATATTTCATGCTATTTATGAGGTAGCAAGTATCATACATGTGACCTATTTTTGTGACCAAGTGTACGCAACTTGATGTTTATACCAACTACTAGGTTGGTGAAGTGGTATACAATAGCTCCTGGTCTATAATCCTGATATACATACCCACCCTTTGTTTTCTATTGTGATGCAAGTGTCAAGTACTCCCCTTTTATAACCATCGAGCCGTTTGGGATTTCAATATTTTCATCATCTGTAATAGGTTCGAGAATGGTTTGTTTCCCCTCTAAGCAATGTGCCAACCAATAATCAAAACCCCATTCATTATTTTTTGGGGAAACCACTGCATATATCTGACCTGTTAAAGGAAATAGGTCGAGTTAACAATACATTTTGTAAATAAGGTCTTGCATTTCTAATTTCTACATAAATTAAATTCTACATAGGTCAAGTAAACAATATATAAATGAATTTTCTAATTTAGGTACTACTCATGTACCTTCTTGTATGAGATCCGATATGTGATCACAGTCTGTAGAAATATGTGTCTGATCATCTTCCAAATGGTCTATTTCATTAAACCCATTGAAATTGGTGCCAAGTGTCACTTAATCCCATGTATCAACGGTATATGTATCCTCACAATCATCCCATTCATTGATGCTATAGGAACTGCAAAAGCAAGCCTTCAATCTTTTCAAAATTTGTAGGGCCGATTTGTCTGAGCTTCTAGTTGAATGAAACTATCGATTTCCATGCACTATGTTCACCCAATGTGTTTGTGATCGGTCCGCTTTTTTCACCTCCCAAAATATTCTTCACACTAAGTGTTTCCTTGTTGCTTGTTCTCCCATGACAGATGCACACCATTCGACTATAGATGTAGCATCTCAAAGGCAAGCACCTATAAACTTCATCTCTTCCCTTCAAAGGGCAGTTTTAATACATCACCAACACCATCGTGCTCTCCTTTTCCATGACCAGTTTCAAAGTAGTTCCATACATGTGGCACCTTGTATTTTATGTGGAACAAACACAACCATTCAAATACACATGCATTCTTGAACTTTCCAACACAACCATCTGACCAAATGAAATGACGATAAAATGGCATATCCATAGCTATCACATGATCATAGAATAATTTAAAGAAACGTTGCATGTAATGGATGTCATGGGTCTGGTCGTCACTTATGTAGAAGTGACTTTCTTTCAGTATCACATGTTTCTCTTCATTGCTACCTTTCCCATGTCAATACGTGTATGCACCAGTATGCTCAGTTGCTATGAGTGATAGTATTGACTTTGAATTTCATTTTGTGGTTGTAGGGTGTAATTTTCTGCAAATTCAACCACTGAAGTATTTTTTCGAGAGGCAAGGTGTCCCGGCATATTCTGAATTGCTCATCTTTCCACCGTGCCATATTGACATGTTGAATGTACTATTAGATCTTTCCACGAAACTATGGAATAAAATCACATACTCGCACCTGGTACATGAATATTAATATGTCAATAAACCACATAAAAAAATGTGTACATGAATATTAATATGTGAATATTCAACAATTTACCTATGAAGTCACCAATTTAATCTTCTTGCTTTCTTTCCCATCATGTAGTTGATATGTCTCATACTGATAGTTCTGCTTCTCGACAATTGCATTCCCAAATGCTTGATCTTCACTTTCATGGGCGCAATTAGACTATAATGATAGCCCACCACAATTTTTGCAAGAACCGTCTACACATTGTTTTAAGTAATGTGTCTACCCATCTTTGCCTCAGACACATTATGCTATGGATGAAATCTTTGGATGACATTGCCGATACTATACTTGAGCATTCCTTCACATGATTAGGATGAAAAAAACAACGTATATGTGCAAATGTATGGTAATATAGGTCAAACTCTATGTGGTATCTACAAAAACAAGTGTTTCGAATGGTATTGATTCTAACATACCAAGGCTTGCATTTTTCAAAAGATCTTTGCACGAGCCTTAGCTCTAAGTGGGAAACTTTAAACATCTCGAACAATTGAGTTTGTGTCATGTCAAGATAATGTTTAACATGAGGTTCATTGTTTCTAGAACCCCTACAATGTTTTAACACATCCTTCGTGTTAGAAGAAGGCCTAGTGTTATCATGCCAAAACGTTTGCACTAGGCCCTTCACTCCTTCAACTAACTTCATGCCTTTGCGGGGCAACCTACTGCTAAATGCCCATAATGTTTCCATTTGTCCCTCTACATCAAAGTTGTCTCTTCTTACTGAATATTTTTTAAGCGTCTTTGGATGTAAAGGCACAATTTGTGATGTGCCATTAGAGGAAATTTCAACTCAAAATGGGCCTTTTAACTTTTATTCAAATTCCATGTCATCATGTGTTAGCCAATGAAATTGCTTTAAATTTGAAATACCGTATAGGTCTTAAACACCTTTTTAATATAAATTTGGGAATAGGTATCATAAAAAAAAACTACTTTTTTTGTTTGTATTTTTTACGTATCTCCCTGTGTTTTTACTCAAATTTCGATCGGGAGAGCTTGTTGGATGCGGAATTAAATTCCGCATCCAACGAGTACCCACTCGGAATGCTTTTG
>LPNX011058093.1:58212-73212 GCA_001517045.1 Pseudotsuga menziesii | reverse complement strand
ACACATTTTATCTGCATAAATGCTATATATTATGAAACCTGATTCAATTACCTATCTTTTCTCTTTTTACTTCATCTTCAAATAAGTTAGGGAAGTACCCCTAATTGTCACCTAAAGTCATAGTTTCTTATTTATTCCAGTATTCTGTGGTATCTAAAGTGTCTTTAAAGGAGTCCATGATTGTCACATCAACCCAGAAATTGTCTTCCATATGGTAGTAGTAGGCATCCTTGTAAATTGTTACCAATGTGGAATGATATTTTCACATCAAGCACATGTACAAATGCTTGAGGAGGAATTTATAAAAATTGAACAAAATATTTTTATATACATCTACAGAAGACCTTGTAGGCTCTATTGGACTTAGAATTAAACAAATTTACATTTGTCATTTTGATGAATTTTAATGTCAACAATATTGCAACCTGCATTATACTCATTTCTAAAACATTATATATACTCAACAAGCTATTTAAGCCACTCAAATCTTCACGTTGAATGAGTGTTTCTATCCACTTCTTAATACATGGAATAATTTATCATTGCATGCAACTCATCCTTGATTTCTACTTGGTTTTGAATTGAGAATACATGTTCTTTTTTATATTATTCCATCTCTTGTTTCCAGTGCTAGGTTATAACAACTTAGCCTAAATTGCGAAATTAAATGTTTTCTATGCACATATATTTTCTCTTGGAGGTATTGTTGTCTTGTGTAAGTAATCATTGGGCTAATCCAACATGAATAGAGACTCATTTTCTCACTAGGTTCTTGCTACATCCTCTCTATTACCTAAATATTTTTATATACATCCACAAAAGACCTTGTAGGTTCTATTGGACTTAGAATTAAACAAATTTACATTTGCATTTTTGATGTCTTTTAATGTCAACAATATTGCAACCTGCATTACACTCATTTCTAAAACATTATATACATATAAACTCAACAAGCTATTTAAGCCACTCAAATGTTCATGTTGAATTGAGTGTTTCTATCTTACTTCTTAATACATGGCACAATTTATCATTGCATGAGCATAAATGGCACAATTTATCCTTGATTTCTACTTGGTTGTGAATTGAGCATAAATGTTCTTTTTTATATTATTCCATCTCTTGTTTCCACTGCTAGGTGATAACAACTTAGCCTAAATTGCCAAATTAAATGTTTTGTATGCACATATATTTTCTCTTGGAGGTATTGTTGTCTTGTATAAGTAATCATTGGCTTGATCTAACATGAATAAAGACTCATTTTCTCACTAGGTTCTTGCTAGATCCTCTCTATTACCTTGAACTGAGTCATGAATATCCAATGATTGATCTTGAAAATCATGTTCAATTCTCAAATTTTTAATCCATTTCATCCCATCATGGTATCAACCCTTATTTTGTGATTCAATATTTACTTGCATCAATTTTTGTTTTCTTCAATGTGCTTTGTTGCAACATGGTTGTTGAGAACTTCCATTTGAATGATAAACATTTGGCATGTTGATTGTTGATGACTCAATAGATAGTCTTGGTTGATTAAATGATTACAACAATTTAAAGCTGCAAATAGTATATCTAATAAGAACTAGTCAAAATTGAATTTGATTATTAAATGACTCTTGATATAAAGTCAAGACTAGTTCCCCATACTCTTGCTTGAGTATTCCCAAAGGCTTAGTTGTTTTTTTTCAAAGGCTCAGTTGATTTATGCTCCTACTTGTAAATTGTGTTCAAGCTCCAAAAGCTAAGTTTTTTTCAAAGGATTAGTTTGTTTATGTTCCTATTTATAAATCGTGCTTAATATTCATTGGCATTTTTAGTACATTTTAATCGATATTATAATATTTTATTGTATATTGTATACCTGCAAAGCTAAATACTTTCTTCCATGGTGCAAATAAGTAATTATAATCATGCTATAAGCATTTATCATATTGGTCACTTGTTATCTCAAATTTGATTTCCATTTTGGAAGAAGATGAAGTGAACACGAACTGATGGTAGATATTTTGAGGAATGTTGATAATGTTGTGTTTTTATGAGGGTGTCAACAACATTCATCATATTGGTGAGTTGTTGTGTCAACTATGCTTTCCATTTGGGAAGAAGATGAAGGTAACCAAGAACTGATAACAGGGATTTTGAGGAGTGCTTATACTATTTTTTTCATGATGGTGTCAACTTCATTCCTCATATTTTCCTCTTGTTGCGTCAAATTTTCTTGCCATTTGGAAAGAAGATGAAACTAACCAAAACCTAATGACAAGGATTTTAAGGAGTTATTATAATGTTATTTTTTGTGGGGGCGTCAACTGCAGTATGTTATGCAATTTGAGCAATACTCTTCGTTCGTAAATGTTTACATGGTTGTAAATAGGTTAGAAGAATTCCCAAGTTTTTCAAAAGATTGTGGGCATAGGGATGTTAATAATGAAGAATGGTTTTAAATATTTTTAACATATATGTAATGTGTCATCATTTTGTATTTTTGATGAATATGCTTAGTTGTGTTATTAGTTGTCTTCGTAATGTAATTTTCCATCATCATTTTGTATATTAAAGATTTTTTTTGACAACTCTCGAAGTTGTCTTTATCATTTCCATATTATTACTTTTAAAAAGAATATTATTTTTGTTAACTCAGTAACAATACATTTTTGTTTTCTAATTATTAATTGATATTTAATATTTTTTTTCTTTTACATTACAAGGAAGGGAGTAAGCTGCACGGAACTCTTGTTATAAGTTTTATGTCCTTGGATGGAGCATTTTTAGCAAGTAAGCTATCAATCAATGTTAGACGGCCACCACTGTACTATGGACCATCATTTCTACATTTTTTGGATTCCATTGTTTCATCATCCCCTCTGGTAATCATTGGTTGGAGCACATTGGAGTTTATTATGAGCATCATTCTTCAATATTGTTCTTAATCATTCATCAACCAAGACTACCTTTGATGAAGTTCAAAATGTCAATGACTTTTCCTAGCAAGTCAATGAACTAACATCATACTTTCATATGAAAGAGACGAAGTTGTGTTGGTGTTAGTGAAACATTTAAGGATACATACTTATTTAAAAGTGTATAAATGTTGGTGAATCTTACCAATTGTTAAAATTCCAAGTGTAAAATATTTGGAGATGGTTTTCTAAAAATATTTCAATTTTTGAGGATTTTATATAGCTTATATAATAATTTGGTGATTCTTAGAGTGAAAAAAAATTACCCCACCAAAATTGGGTGAAATGGGGCTTCAAAAAATACAAATTGGTGAATCTTTTTTGGGAATAAAACATGGAAAAGTATTCCATGGAGTAAATTTCGCCCCTTAAATTTTCCTTAGTCGATGTTGAGGAATCCATTAATACCCTAGGAATTTACCTAGCGCATGATTAGCTGATCATAAATGAGAATGTATAGATTAACATGAATTAGAACCTTGTCAATCTTTTCATTATCATATTTATGAACAACTACAACATACCAAAAAAATCAACAGAAGCATTAATGATACATTATTTCAACATTGAGAAGACAAGGATAAGGAAATCAAAGATCAATTTAATTAAAAAAACAATCTCTAAATAATGATCTCCATCTATGAACACCATGAATTAAAAAAAAAACATCCTGATCTTCGCACTAACAATAAACACCAATACATCTTACAAACCCATGTTTAAACCTAAACATGTTTTCACATATGCATGACTAGTTTACTACTTCTCTAGTTGTCTTTCCCACCAAAGGAGATCTATATACGCAAAGAACATGATCCAATAAAGTCTCAGAGAAGCTAGAGTATGGCATTTGAACATATCCTACTGTATAATTGACATTGTATAATTCTAAAAGGTGATACCGACACATTCAATGAGAAGAAATGGTTTAAATGATAAAGTTAATTTATTTTCAAGTGTATTCATTAAATTAAAAACCATTGAAATATAAATGTCAATGGTGTTTAAGCAATTAATTTATTCTAAATTAAAATTGATTTGTTGATGACAATGATGATGACGATAATTTTAAATTATTCTTTGCTGATAATCAAAATAATTGTTGGAAGGTTAATAGTGTTGGAATGATAATGATGATGATGATGATGATGATGATGATGACGACGGTGACGGTCTATTAGACCTTAGAAAGGAAAGGAGTTATTTGGAATTGTATTTCTATGCTGAGAAAGGTTTAAGAGAAGATTTCCTAAATTACCATAGTTATGATGAGTTAAAGGTTAGGATGGTCTGTATTGTGTCAAATGTTTTGAAATGGCACTCTAATGTGGGTGTATGCAAGAAATTATATGATAAAGTGGTTTTCTTCTTCAACCAAGTATTTCTCTCACAAATATAACAAATTCTTTTATCCCATGACATTTTAGGAACTCTCCAACGCTCTGTTTCACTATCGAGCTCATGAGAGTTTGTACTATTTTAGAAATGTTGATTTTCTTCTTTAGACTAGTTAGAATAGAGAGATATTTTTTATCTTCTAGACTAAGGTTGATCACCTCCTTATAATAACTTAATTTTCTCTTACCGTATAACTCTTTATGCTAACTCATCTTCTTCATAAATTTTGATGTAATAATACTTTTAATATTATCGATAATTTGCAAAGTGTCCTCTTCCTTGACTCCACAATCGTTTAACTGAGATTAGTCATCTTTATGCCAACCTTTCTTAAGTATGGAGATTTAATGTTTTATTTAAACTTTAATAATATTAATAATAAATTTAAAAATATTGAAAATCCGTTCAAATTTAAAATATGAAATTGAAAATGATAATATTTATCACAAATTATGTATGTCATTATCAGAATTGTATAAAGGCACTTTCCACAACATATTATGATGGAGAAGTCATGTGACATTTTAATAAAAACAATAAAATATTAAGTAAAAACAATATAATGTGAATCCTAACTTAAAGTTAAATATATATTTAACTTTAAGTTAGGATTCACATTATATTGTTTTTACTTAATATTTTATTGTTTTTATTAAAATACCGTCTGTTTCATGGATTTTAGTGGGACACTCCTTATTGTTTGTTGTATGGAATATTTATGGTGTGTTCTTCATATGAAGTTCTAGATGTCTTATATTTTCTAGTTTACTAATTGATATTGCTTTCAACCACTACAAGTTTTTTGTTTTGTCGAATTAATTAATTGATATGGATATTATGGAATTTGTGTATATTTACCCCTTTGTAATTTATACATGTTATTGTTATAATTGTGGTGGCCTATATCTTTTATGATTAATTTAATATAGTTTTATGGCCATCTTAAATACATTTTAGAATTTATTAAGAGATGATAGGGATCAAATACTTGGATCAAAAGTTTCTTCAAGTTTATGCACTCTAAAAAACATTGTACCTTGAAGAAGTTGATACCTATCAATGCATGATAAAAACAAGAGTTAAGATAGATTTACATTGATTTTATATAATTTTATAATTTCGATTATTATAACCAATTAAAAAAACCTTTATTTTACAACTTCAAATTTTATGCAATTTAATTTATTAATTTTACATTTATTATAATAACATAAAGTAATATAAGTAAGTGAAATCATTCAAATACCTATTTTTCTCTCTCTATATTTTGATTTTGTGTTATGTTTTATCGATGGTTGAAAATTGTAAATTACATTTATTTTAAGAAAATAGACTATATAGTATTAGACACTATTTGAATTGTGTTAATTATATCTACATGCTACATTTGGTATTGAATTAAAGTTAAGATTTGGTATTAAAGTAAGGTTAAGAATATTTTAGAGGACATATAAGTTAAATGAGGACTCAAAGAAGATGTCATAAGCATGAAAGATATAAAAAACGAAGACAACAGTAGAAGGATAATTATGAAGATATAGAAGTGATTAAGGAGAAGAATAAGAGAAATGGAAGAAAAAATAAATCTTGAGAATAACTACTAAACTTTAGAAGAGGGAGATAGAACAATTGAATTTAAAGATGTAGATGCCACATGCGAAATATAATATACGAGCAAAATTTTAAATTTCTTTTTATTATATGTTTGAAGTCTTTGACATCGATTAAAACTAGTCAAACGAGATGAAACATTCTCTTTAATTTGAAAAAATTGGAAACTCTTAAAAATTGAAGTTCTCCATGACATTTAAACTGAATTTAAAAGAGAAAATAAAAGTTTCTAAGCTGGATGAAGATTGTAGAATGCTAAAAGAGGACATATAGAGGAGAAAGAAAATGTTTAGAATGAAATTCAAATATAGTGCTATAGGATTAATACCATTATTGATTTGGATATAAGAACAAAAAAATATGGTTATGTTTAAATATAACAAGAAGGATTGGAGTGTCATGAAAATATATCCATAGCCATATGCACTACTTTGATTTCAATGCAAATATGAAACCACGGTAGTAAACTAGTGCAAGATGTCATTTATATACTGGTAAATGCAATGATGATACTCTATGTTACATTGAAACCCATAGAGGTTTGTGACTTGTTAAAAATACCATGATAATATGCTAGATATATAATTCATGATGGAAGAAGAATACATATACCATTACCAAGGATTATAAGACATTCTAGTGATTGCCAATGAAGGAACAAAATTCCAAAGAGACTCAAACTATTTGGTTACTTAAAAATGAATAAAGTTTAGCTAAACCTCACATGTTTACATGAGGCTATGGAAATTTACGAAGAAGACCTAAAATTTAAGAACATTCAAAGGTTCAAATGGAGGGTAAAGTAAATGCATGCCATTTTAGACTTAGTAGTAGTGAAATTGTTTTGGAAAGAGGGTCCCTAGTCCCAAAAACATACCTATTGCATTTTAGCATAGAATATTTTTTATGATGTTCCTTTGCAATAATTAGGAAAATTGCTAGTAAAAAAACCTTATGTTATAGCTTATAAGTGGGTGATGTCATACAAGCCATTCCTTCTTGAATCATTATAAAGGGACAAACTTTGTATTTGTATTTATATTTATGCTTACTTATCTTATTGTTTACTAATTGACAATATCATTTTCAAGTTTGAATTTTTATTTTGATCATTTCAAGGTTTAAAGTTTACTTGATAAAAACTCTAAAACAAAATATAAAAAAACAAGTGAACATACAAGGTAGAAAGACCTTTCCTTCAAAGTGATGATCTAAATGTAGAAATAGTAGAGTATGAATGTCATTGCACACTAGAAATAATTTGTCGGGCTGTTGGGCCACGAGAGACTATATTATAATATATAAATTGAAGAAAAGGTAACATATCTATGTGACCAAATAATGTGGGTGTGTATATACAACAAGCTTAATAGAGATCACACCATGGATAATTTTAGGGGCTATATATAGCCCATGGGATACATTAAGTGGGTTACCAAAATTTAGTGGGATATTTTCTTATATGGTGAGGGTTTTTTCAACTAAAATATATTCTCCCAATACTAATTATAAAAAAATTAAATCCAAAATGAATGGCCTCCCATATATTTATGAGGAAAATAAAGAAAAAAACTATTTTCGCCCTAGCAAAATCTCCGTGCAATCTATCTTTCGCCCCCAATTTCTAAAGGAATTATAGTGAAATCATTCCTTCTCCCCATATTTTCAGTAATGGAGGCTCCCAAGGGTTAATTTTCCCTCCATTTTCCTTTAAATTCATGCATATAGTTGCATTTGCCTATATTTTTAGTCAATTTCATGGATACCTTCTTTGAGCCCTCAATTTCCAATACTGGAGACAAAATCAAGGGATATTTTGTTCTATATAGAGACTACAATAATTCATCCTTCACCCACATCACATTGTTCTTGTAGGGTGAAGGTTCTCGTTAATGCATTTCCACTTTTCATTCTTATTTTTCTCAACATTTTAATATTCGCATAACATATCCATTGTCGAAAGCTCAGGTCTTGAAGGGGCATGTCACACATGCAATTCATTAAAGAAGACAAACTCACATCGTGGTTTTTATCCAATAATTAACATGGTATGCTTTATATCACACTTTTTATACTTTTTATCCATAGTTGCAATATATTATTATATTATAAATTTACCTTTTATCACGATTTTTATCATGGATACTTTTTTAGGCATGTTAAATTCTAGGAAACTTTTGATTCTTAGAGCTCATTCGATGTTATTAGGTTTTTATTATATCCTAGGAGTATTGGTTCCGTGAAAGTGTTATAGCACTCATAATATATGATTTATTGTATGCCTTGTCATGTTTGAACGATTGACTAGCATTTATATGTTGTTAGTGGATGCTGCTCCTCATGGACAGATGCCACATGGTTTTTATATATTCAAAGTGAATTTGACCCAATTGTTTAAAATGTGCTTATACTAGGATCTTGATTTGCAATTATTATTGGATCTAAGGCATTAATGAGAGTGTATATGTTCATATTTTATATCTGTTATTGTTGATGTTTGGGATGTTTGTAATATAAATGATTGTACATTGATTATACTGGTAGAGATACAGTGGAATGGTCATTATTTTGGTCATCTTCTTGTACAGTTGTCCAAATAATTCGAGTAGATTTTTTTTTGTATTGATAAGTTCGTGACTAGTATATTTTTTTATTTGTATTGCCAAGTTTGTAATTTTATTTGTGACCTAATTTTTTTGGGTTTAGTACTTCTTTAACAAATTTTTTTGTAAGGATCATTCGTAATTAAAATGTTTTCTGATGATTTGTTTTGATGTGTAATTGCTATCATCATCTAGAAATGGATCTACTTATGTATGGTAAATATATGATTTAGTTGGAATACGATACTTCATTTCCATCATGATTGAATATAATATGTATAGGGCATGTTTTACCTAAGATGTAGACATTATAATATTTGATATCTAGTCTTTGGCAATCAATGAGGGTGCTAAAATGATTTTACCACATTTTGCATGCTTTCATAAATTTGAAGGAGATGGATACAAACACCTCCTCATTTTATGTGAGAAATTGTAGCCTTTAGTTTTAATGATATCTGTGATGATGCATTAGTTTGGTTTCTATTCTTGTTATTGTATGTTCTTATTTCTAATAACCATTGCAAGTTTCTAACTAACACTAAAAATTATAAATCAAATTACATAATTCATACTTTGATTTTCAACAAAAGAAAGGTAAAAGTGACATCCATATCTATAAACAAATAAGTAGGTTATTTTTTTCTTAGAAGGTAGCTTGAAAATTAGAGATTTGGAAAATAAGCTAATTGGGAATTCATACTATATTAAGGTTGTGGGTCTCTATAATAATCCATGTTGTAATAATGGTTCATTGGTTCCATAATCACTCCATAGTGTAAAGTTTTCAATTCTATCAGTTTGTTGGTATGTCAAAATTTTGGTCCCCACATGTCCATTGGACAATTAACGAATGATATAAAGAGTGGAGTCCCCACTGTCCTTGCATCGAGTTGGTTTAGCTGTGTTTCACCAACACCTCTAGTTGTGAGTGACCCAATAGTACTTGTGAAATGTATAAATAAATCCCTACTATCCTCATTCACACATTTTCTCATTTGAGGCTCTAGGAGTAGAGAGAGTCAATCTTTGGTATGCACTCTTCTATTTCACTACCTTAGTAATACATAGAATCAAATGTTGAGTCTTCCTAGTAAAATATTAACCAACACATTACAAGGTTTTAAAACTTAAACTTGATGAAAGGTTCACCATATTTTTACAATATTTTATAATTTAGTGAAATATTCTCAAAGATTTTACAATATCTTATAATTTAATGAAAGATTCGCCAAGATTTTACAATATTCTATAATAAAATGAAATATTAGCCAATATATATATATTATTGATAAAATAGGCTTCAAATTTTCCTATATATTAGGGAGATTTGCCCATTTATTATACATATAAATTTTGAATGAATCAAAAGGTTGAATGCTAGTAAAAAATACATTCAAACTAATTAACATGTATTCCTAAAAGGTTTAGGATGCTTGAGTTTAGTTGTTTATTGTTACCTTAGGGTAATCGATTTACTTGACCTAAAATAACATTTTAAGGAGCTAACATAGAAACTAATCAATTTCTTTCATTAAAGTATTGAGTAACCCAAATCCCTTCATTTTATTCCATCCTCTAAAACAAAGGGAAATCACACCAACCTCAAGGTCCAATGAAAATCCTAGAGAATAAAATATTGGCAAAAGTTAAAACAGAATCATAAAGAACCCATAAGAATGTAATTAACAACCCTTTAGGTCCAACTACTGTGATTGTACATGGGATTCAAAATTAAGGACATAAAGCACAAATTTGAGAATTTAGCAGAAGGACATGTCAAAAAAATAAGCCAAAGGAAACCAAGCCCATCTTTGGTCCACAAAAATTTGTCGTGCTAACATGTGTGATGTCTCGGGTCATGGTTTCTCTATGTGAACGATATGTCATAGCTTGAAGAAGAATCAAAGTGCAATAAAGAACCCATAAGAATGTAATTAACAACCCTTCAGGTCCAACTACTGTGATTGTACATGGGATTCAAAATTAAGGACATAAAGCACAAATTCGAGAATTTAGCAGAAGGACATGTCAAAAAAATAAGCTAAAGGAAACCAAGCTCATCTTTGGTCCACAAAAATTTGTCGTGCTAACATGTGTGATGTCTCGGGTCATGGTTTGTCTATGTGAACGATATGTCATAGCTTGAAGAAGAATCAAAGTGCAATAAATACAAGATGGAGATTGAATCACTTTATCAAAAAGACGCCCTGAGTATAAAGAAACACGTCCTCCATATCTATCATGATAAATACACTTGCCCTTAAATGAATTTTGAGTGCCATACACTTGTATAGGAAACTTTGTTCTGTTATCCAACTTTAGATCTTATACTTGCTTACCCACACTTTAGTTAGCTTTAGACATAGGATTAATTGAGGAAAAAATGACACGGGCCACTATTATTATCACTATTGCAAGTCATTTAACACTCTTTGAGCATGGAAATGTTTTAGTGCAAAGCTCAAGGTATCGACTAGAAGCTATTGACATAGAATTTAAAAAAAAAAATTGGAGATCAATAACCATGAATTACAAGTGTTTCTTCTTTGCTCTTAGTTGTTTCTTTTATCAATATGTAGATATTGTGGTTTTTAGAAGATTAAAATAAATTATCTTAGGTAAAAAATATACATCTCCATAAACACTAAGTCATTATCTTTATCTATTTCGAATCATTAACCTGGACACCTTGCAAATAGATTTGAAATGGTCACTACATAAGTGACCAACAAATTTAATTCCTTAAAAAGCATGTTATGGCAATCCAATAGCTAGAGCTCATTTGATAGAGTTCAAAGGTAAGAGGTAAAGGCCAATAATATCAATTAATATCATGCATAGCACAAAAGTGCTTTGTAAAGGTGAAGGCTAATAATATTAATTAATATGATGCATAGCACAAAGTTTGTAAAAGGTAAAAACTAATAATATCAATTATTATCATGCATGGCGAAAAAGGCTTTTAACTTTTTATTCTTATAAAAACATGGCTAATTAATAATATTGCATTATCATGTATACATTTTTATGCATAATATTACATTATCATGTATACATTTTTATGCATAAAGTTATGTGAACTCATAACATGTGACATTTTCAATGCATAGATTTATGTCAATTCAAAATATGTTAAATATATTGTAGCGAAAAGATTTATTTAATGTAGTATAATGGTGAAAGAGATATATGTTATAATTTAATGATAAAAGATTTATATCTTTGATTTGATTTAATTATATCTTATGTATATATTTTGATTTTAATTATATTTTATGTATGCATGAGTTATGTGTTATATTTTCATAAATAGAGTAATGACACCTTAAAATATGTTAAATATATTATATGTGAAAGATGATTTATTTAATGATAAAGTATAATGATAAAAAAAGATATATTATAATTTAGTGATAAAAAATTTACATATTTGATTTTTCTTGTGCTTTGTATAAATGGAATTAGATAAATCCATATTACTGAATAAACCCAAACAAAAATAGAGATCAATTATGCAATTACTTTGTTTTATCTATTTTCTATCTAAATCATTTTGTGTTTTCTATCATTTAAAGAAATGGCTAAAAACACTTTGTAGGTTTACGAAATTTTTTTCCAAATGGTATACGTTGAAATTACATAAATATCTTAAGAAACAGCTTTTTACGCTGATAATCTGATCTTAATGTCTGACAGTAACCGGGCTAATAAAATATAATCACGAATTGCTTGAGACCTGTATTTATTAATGCTGGGCGAGTGCTATCCACCCCGCTGCAGACTCTTAAAGAGTCTGTCAGGTGTATAGCCAATGCCATGGTGTCCATTGATCATCATCCATGCCATGGTATCCATTGGGACTCACAGATCACCATCCGGTAGCAGCATCATGCGTTGAACATGATAACATCCATTCCGTGAATCCCAGCCATCGGAAACGGCACATATTCACCGGCGCACTCCGTTCCGAACTTCCGTCTTGTTCAGGGCCCACGGAGCATGTACAGGATACCAAACGTGATGTGACGGATACCAATTACCCATGTGAAATTGTAAAAGACGGAAGTTCAGAACGGAGTGCGCCGGTGAATATGTGCCGTTTCCGATGGCTGGGATTCACGGAATGGATGTTATCATGTTCAACGCATGATGCTGCTACCGGATGGTGATCTGTGAGTCCCAATGGATACCATGGCATGGATAATGATCAATGGACACCATGGCATTGGCATACACCCGACAGACTCTTTAAGAGTCTGCAGCGGGGTGGATAGCACTCGCCCTCTGATCCAAGTGGGAGACTTTTAGTGAAATGATTAACTTGACTTTTTTAATCCACGTGGAACACTATAATGAGATAAATACGAAAGAATAGTAGCCAGTAGCCACTAGAGAACCATTTGACTTCTGATCAGATCTGATCTGCATCCATCCATTCTTTTCTTATGGATATTGATCCTTCTCCCACTCTGAAACTAGAAAACCACGCTCAGGTGTACTGTGTCACAGGAGGAGGAGGATATATCGGGTCATGGCTTGTCAAGACTCTGCTGGGGAATGGACACACAGTGCATGCAACTCTCAGAGATCCATCAAAGAATACATACCTTCTCTCACTTCCAGGAGCCGAAGAGAGGCTTCATCTTTTCAGAGCAGATCTATGCGAGGAAGGGAGCTTCGATTCTGCCTTTCATGGCTGCCACGGCGTTTTTCATGTTGCTACTCCCATGCCTTATGGTGAATGCAACGATCCTGAGGTGAGTTTGTATATATTTAGTTTGTTAACAGAAAAATAATTAGTAACATATCTATTTAATTTGTGGTTGGTGAATATGTTTTTTTAAATATTAAGAATTCTCAGTTACTTATGCATTATTTTTACAGGTTTTTTAAGCTATGAGTTATTTCATCTAAATATTTTATATGTATGTATGTATGTTTATAATTCTTCATCTTAAATTTGGAACAAATTTATAAAATAAATTTTGACAATACACTTGTTTCATGTATAAATAGAAAAATATAATCCAAGCTACAGTTCAAGGAGCTCTGAACGTTCTTAAATCATGTAAGAAAGCAGAAAGCGTCAGGCGTGTAGTGTTCACATCATCTTTGGCTGCAGCCTTTCCCCTTGACAAGTCTCTACTTGTTCTAGATGAATCGTGCTGGACTTCACTGGACATCACCAGGAAAATGAGTAGCCAGGGTCGGGTAAGCTGAGTCAGCTCAAATTTATTCATAGGAAAGATTAAAAATTTAAATTGTACTAGTGTAAAATGCATTCATGTTCTTTTGCAGTTCTACATGGAGTCAAAAACACTTGCAGAGAAAGCTGCGTTGCAATTTGGAAAGGAGAACCCGCCTCCTTCAGTGGTGAGCATTGTGCTGCCAGTAGTTGCAGGGCCTTTCATGTCCAGCACAGCCCCCTTAAGTGTGAATATGGCGTTGTCTTTGATAACAGGTATATGTTTGAATTAATGCTTTAGGGATTTTGAGATTTTTATTTTTATTTTTTTATATATATAATTTGAACTCAATTATTCTTAATATTACAAGTCAACAAAACAAATTGTTAATGTTGATATAAAAGGATATTTTATTTTTTAACGATTATTTTGTTGATGTCGATATAAAAATATATTTTAAGTTTAAATGATTATTAGTTGATGATAGATATTTTTGTGGGATTGTGTCTTTGTGGGTTTCGAAATGTTTATGTTTTTTCTTTAATAGTATTGTTAGTATTCTAAGTCAATAATTTGTGGAAGTGTATATATAAAAGTATATTTGACTTTTTAATGATTAATTTTTTTGTTGTTGTTGTGGTAGTTGATCCAGTAGGATATCATTTTTCTTGAGAATTTTTAACTAAAAGATGAGCTGGTGAAATCCGCAGGCAATCAACAGTTGTATGGATCATTACTGCAAACGAGCCATCTCTTGGGCAATTCTCTTGGGTTCATCCATGTTCAAGATGCCTGCAATGCTCATCTATTTCTGATGGAGCACCCAGCTGCGGAAGGACGTTATCTTTCTTGTGGACACACCGCTACCATTCCAGAGCTCGCACATCTCATCTCTGAACGCTATCCACAGTACACAATCAAAGCAAAGTCAGTAATGCCCTTTTCCCTGTGTGAGCAGATTATACAGCATTGTAAATAAAAGTATGTGATCATTTTACAAAGAAAATTAAGTTTTGTAATTTGTTAAATTCCCTTTGATGCAGGTTCGATGAGTCTGTTTCTGCTGCTCGTCGTTTCACCATTTCATCGAAGAAATTATCAGATTTGGGATTCAATTTTAAGTACAGTATGGAGGAGCTTATTGACAGCAGCGTCCAATATTTTCAAAAATTGGGCATACTTCACTGACAACATGGATTCTATTTACCAACATGGGAACACTATTCGTTTTGTGTATGT
>LPNX011058093.1:10016-53891 GCA_001517045.1 Pseudotsuga menziesii | reverse complement strand
TCCAACGAGTACCCACACTGCATACTTTTGACGGACCCCGCTACCCCAAAAACAAGAAATACCTGAAAAAACATGATGATGACATCATCATCACATTTTTTCAAGTATTTCTTGTTTTTGGGGTAGCGGGGTCCGTCAAAAGTATGCAGTATGGGTACTCGTTGGATGCGGAATCAAATTCTGCATCCAACGAGCTCTCCCAATCGAAATTTGAGTAAAAACACAGGGAGATATGTCGAAAATACGAACACAAAAAGTAGTTTTTTTCTTTCTTCCTCCAAAATTAATTAATATTATTTTATTATTTTAACCATTATTTTATTATTTTAACTATTATTTTATTATTTTCCTTAGGAGGCCCATTTTAGACCCCAAAATTCCTCTAATGATATGAATTCACATGCTTGCAAAAGAATTATAGAACTCATTAATATTGATATTGGAGAAATCCTAATATCAATATTGGAAAGCACGAGAGGAAGGGTATGACATTTATTGTAATATATTGAGTTGAATGTTTGGATGGTCTCAGATTTTGACCTCTTTTTTCATATGATTTATATCAAAAGATGGAAAATCTTGCAGGTATCTCTATATGAAAGTTGAAGAACATATATTGAGATTGATAAATATACCATTAATACAATGCATAGGAAACCAATGGTTGCATTGATTTCAACAATGATATAGTGCAAAATAATGGGGCACATTCATTTCAATGATGAACGGTGAAAAATGATTTAGAGAAATCAAGTAGTTGTATTTATTTTAATAATGAAATAATGAAAAAAATAGGTTGCAATCATTTCATCGATGATACAATGAAAAGTGATTTAGAGTAATCAATTAGTTAACAAAAACTACTATATAACTTTCATTTTAACTTTAGAATGAAGTTAATAGGTGAGAGAATGTGAGGCTCATCCTTAGAATCACGTCAATGGACCTCAATTTCAAACCAAACTCAATCAATTGACTTTATCCTCTCTTTGCAAAATGTTAAACTTTGATTCCACATAATACTATTGATAAAATGCTATAGCAATGTAGAAAATTATCATCCTTGAAATGACTTCAACAATAGCAAATCACAAACCTATTTCAAGATACATATAAATCATGATGATCATATAATTTCCAATGCATCCACCCACAAATGGAACCAGCATAGTCCCATCTAAAATTTTGTATACCATGCACCGAGAGGGATTAAATCCATAGAGGTACAAACCCTTCATCCACTTTTACACAATAAAAGAAGGTTTGCATCTTGAGCATTTTGATCCCTCTCGGTGCTTGGTAGATCCAAAGTTTAGATGGATCTATGATGGTATGTTTATAAGTGCATCATATAGTATCAACAATGCGGTTTTTAATATTGTGAAGATTAATGGTTCAAAAGGAAAGTGTATTTTTAGTTTAAATTATACACCCATTTTTGTTGAACTTGCACTATTATAAAATATGTTGAATTTAGTAAACCATCATATATCTATTGTGGAAAATGATCAAATATTTTTAGGTTCAAACATTTCCTCAAATTTCTCACTTTAAAAAGAGTTTGCACATCAAGAGATTTTATCCTTCTTGTACTCGAGTTAAATTTGATATATGATAAATAATTTTATTGGAATAGATTTCGCTTTCTTTTTAACAATGAGTTCCAAAAGTTAACATGTATTTATTTTTTCAATGAGAATAGAGATGCTCTATCTCCAGTATGAGGAAGATATTGTCATATAATATAATATTACCCTACCAAAAAAAAAAAAAACAAGTATGAGGAAGATATTATCATATAATATAATATTAACTTACCAAAAGTAAAAAAAAAAAACAATTAAAATATTTCTTTTGTAATAGATAATTTAATAATATCTAGATAACTATATACAAGTGTAATATCACACATTATACTAGATGTCATAGAATTTATTCACAAGTAAGAATTATATATAATAAAATATCACACATTATACTAGCTATCATAGAATTTATTCACAAGTACGAATTATATATAATAACTTTATTGAAACACCAAAAGAAAGGGTCTCACTTCAAGGAATGAAGTAGAACAATAATAAGCCAACTTTTTTTTTGATGTTATGCCAACTTTGTTTTGATGTTTTGTTATAGTTCTAAACATAGGTATATAGTTGAGTACTAAGTTTATGTTCTCATCATAACTAAAATTCACATCTGAAATTTGTTACACATCGTCCCTAGGAACTCATCCTATGAATGAGAGAATAGTTTTATATATTCTACATTATTAATAAATGCAATGTGTCTAAATGATATGTAAAAACCCTCATGTACCAAAGGGTTTTTGATTTCACATGTACTAACTCTTTGCAAGGATTTTTTATTTATTTTAGTTTTTTATGAATTGATATTTAACTTTGAGATTTGAAATAATATTTTTTTCAACATCAGCAACATACCTATACTAATGATCTTAGGAAACTTATTGTAATGGATTTATGCATTGAAAAACATGATGGGTTGTGAGATACCATCTAAACATTATAAACAAGGCACATAGCTTATTCTTTTTTACTACATGAAGAAATTGTAAGGAACATAACTGATTCCTTTTTACTACATGAAGAAATTGTAAGGAACATAACCGATTCCTTTTTACTACATGAAGAAATTGTAAGGAGAGGAGTAATTCAAGTGTAGTTTTGTAAGACTACATAAAATAGTGCACATTTATTATAATATAATTTTATAGAGAGGATTGATAAATGGACACAAAAGTGTGATAATTTATATTAACGTAAGCACACCCTAATTTTAATCACATTTATATTAACGTAGGGATACCCTAATTTATCAAGTAAAATATATTACCATTAATAGATTTCATATTACCAGGAAATATTGATTCATATGCAGAAAAAATTACACCTAAAATAATTAAGTGAAATCCATTACCATTAGGTTATCAATAATACAACAATAAATGTAATAAATGGATAATGAAGCATACCCTAATAATATTTTGAGCACATTTATACATATCTAGAAATAAACTAAAATAATAAAAATTAAATACCAAAAATACCCCCTCTTTCATTCTAGAAAAGGGCGTGATATATATGTACCAAATCCTATACTCTAATGCATTCTCTATCTTTGATAGAAATGATAAATGGTCAACCAACCAGAAAAAAAACAACACATTCTTAAAAGTACTTAGAATATAGTTTCCATGGACGATGTCATTTAATGCAATCCATTACTCTATACCTCATCATTATATTAAAATACCATTATACCACTAAGTTATTAATGTAAAAATACATCATTATCTCCATTAACTTCCTATGAGACCATATTATCAATACAATAAATTCATCTCGATAAATAGGGACCAACATGACAAACAAGATGCATATTCTCTCTAAGAACCGTCCTAAGTTGAAAATTTAACCAAGGTAAATCCACAATTAAGACAAGGTAAACCAAATAAATGGTTCCACCTTACCAATGAAAAATCACTTGGCACCAATAAACCATTGTTTGAATCAATTTTAATATGCTAGTCTAAGTATACTAATCACTTTATATCACTTACATTGCATGATTGAAAATATTGCACCTAACTTGGTAAAATAATGGCTTAGACCACACCAATGTAAAATAATTATTGGTGATGGTTCAATTCACAGTAAAAGAAATGTTTTCACAATAAAATCATTATACATCAATAGAAATGCATGCAAAGAGTATGGATAAAATTTTAGCTATATTATTTACTATACTTAAACACACAAGAAATGAGTGAAATAATGAGTAGTCAAGATAGCTTACAATCATAGACAATTTCACTAGATTATAATGCACAATCTAACCATGTCACTCTTTTCAAAATATGAATATAGCTTATAGTGTCAAAGAAAACCTTTTTCAAGACAAGAAAGTCCTATGCCAAAGAAAATTCTAATTCAACTTTCCTTTCCAACTACTTAACTCTAGCATTCTGCATCCATGGTTATTGGACTTTTAATTATATTTTCATAATTAATTTTACAATTTCGTCCTTAGAAAAAGAATTAAAGTTCGTTTAAGAATACACTAATTATGTGCATTCGAGGTACCATTTATTTGGGCAAGGTTTTTTTCGGTATCATTTACTTGGAGTAGCATTTCCGAGTGTTGTAAGTTGTTGAAATGTTGTTTGGGAAGGTCCTATGTGACCATTATATTGGCATGTTGTCCAAGTAGGATTTCCAAAATTTGACCAATGAATCCAAATTTTGCATTTCCTCTTACTAAGAAAACCCTTAGTCCACCAAATTAATGAATATAACACATTCTGAGCCATGGAACCTTGGGTCGATAGGTTCCCTATCTCTATTTGATTCCTGGGAATCCAATGCATTCAATGTTTTGTTGATTTGAGTCATAATTTTCATTTTATGTTGAGTTTCAAGTTTCCTCCCAAACTCATTAGGGACCCTTGGTTATTTTTTTGTCGGGGCATAAAAACCTAATAGAGTAGCAATTTTGAGTGTCGTAAGTTTTCGCAATTTTTTTTGGGAAATACATATGTGACCATGCTATCTGCATTCTCTATGTTTAGGATTTTCTAGAATAGATCCATAAATTCAAATCTTGCATTGCCTCTTACTGAGCAAAACCCTAGTTCTTCAAATCGAAGAATAAATTACGCTATGATCCACGAAATCCTAGAGTGGAGGGTGACCTAACTATATTTGGCTATCGTAAATACAATATATTTGGCATTTCATTGATCCAAGTCATGGTATTCATTTTATGTTTAGTTTCAAGCTACCTCCCGAACTCATTCAATAACCCTTGGTTTCTTTTTTCCGAGGCATAAAACCTAATGGAGTAGCATTTTCATTTGTTGTAGGCCTAGAAGTTGCTACAAGTTTGTTTGGGAAAATGAAATTTTACCATGTGATCTGCATTCTCCATGGTTAGGATTTCCCAAATTGGAGCCATAAATCCAAAATTTGCATTACTTCTCACTAAGAAAACCCCTAGTTATTCAAATTAATAAATAAAACACACTTTGAGTCAGAAAACCCTAGTGTAGAGAGTTCCCTAGATGTATTTGGATTGCAAGAATCTAGTGGACTCAACATTTTATTGATACGTGTCACACTTTTCATTTTATGTCAATTTGCAAGTTGCGTCTGAAACTCATTTAGTGACCCTTGGTTTTCATTTTTGTTAAGGCATCAATACCTAATGGAGTAGTGTTTTTGAGTGTCACAAGTTGCTAGAAGTTTGTTTGGGTAAGGGTAATGTCATCACACTATTTTCACTCTCTCCAATTAGAATTTCCCAAATTTGATCCATGAATACAAAATTTGCATTTCCTCTCATTGAGAAAAATCCTAGTTCTTCAAATCGATGAATAAAACACACTTGGAATCATGAAACCCTAGGGTGAGGGGTGCCCTAATTGTATTTGGATACTAGGAATCTAATGGAGTGGATGGTTCATATTTTTTATTGTGTGTTGAGTTGCATGTTTCCCCCGAAAATCAATTGAGGACCCTTGGTTTTTCTTCCACGATATAAAAAACTAATGGAGCATCATTTTCAAGTGTTGTAAGTTTCCACAAGTTTGTTAGGGAAAGGACTATGTCAACATGTTATTCACACACAGTATTTGGTTAGGATTTCCTAAATTGTAACACTGAATACAAAGTGTGCAATGTGCCTCTTATCAATAAAAAATCCTTATTTCTTGAAGGTTAACTAGCACACATCAAATGCATAAAGAAATAATTGACATTTCTTCCATATTGGGAAGTAAAATAAGCCACTAAAAAAATTGTTTTAACAAATTCCACTTGTAGTGGGCCTTTTGTGTCATCATTTATATCTTAAATATTCCTCATTCCTTCTCATGTTAGTGAGGTATACATCATAAGGATTTTTTTTTATAAATTGTGTTACTCTAGTGTGACATGATGTCCTCCAATACATGATGATATGTTCATGTTTACTCTAGTATACCTCTACTTCTCATGTGGTGGTTATTGCTATAATGATGTCATGTGGAAGATGATGCTATGGTTGTGACATGTGTGTTTCATGATAATGGTTATGCACAACTATGACTTAATTCTTCTTCCATATACATAAGTTTCATATAGACTATCAGCATTAATATAGTTTTCCATATCATCTCTAATTCAAAACCCTAATCTAGAATGGATGCCACTCCTTAATTGGAATTAATATAGTTTTACATATTAAATTACAATTAACGCCTTAATTGTAAGTAACTTAATAAAATATCCTTAACTATAATTAAAGTTGTCCTCATGCATGTAGTTGAAGGTTTCAAAGGGGTTCCTCTAACTAAATGCCAAGAAAAATAGTAAAAGAATCTTGATTTGTCTATAAGTGATGACTTAGGGTTACCAAAGTCTTTCCTAATCCTTGGCCAAATTTTTTCTTATACTCAATAACATTACTATCCAATGGCCCTAATAGATCCCTAGTGTATAGAAGAAGAAATGGAGACTTATCTAGAGAAAAACCGCCTCTCATCAAGCTAGATTAAATATAAGATGATAAAGGCCTTAGCCTTGCTTGAGATGATTTATTTTTTTATATGAACCTAATAAGGCTAGCAGAAGTACTTAATCGAATCCTCTAAGGTTGTTTATTTATGAAATGATAACACCATTCGAGCCTAAAAAATAATAGAATGGTCCTTAACAAGTTTTCTCTTTTCATTAGCTAAGGGGTGTAATTAAGGAGATACACAAAGAAAATGAAAGAGTTAACTAACTACCTTTCAAGTCTTCTGTTATCATCTAATATATTTATTTAAGAACATTACTTCTTCATTAGAGAAGGGTTAATGATGATAAGAGTTTGAAGTATTGACATGAAACAATTGAAAATACTTGCGAGGGCTTCTGTAACGTGACTTGATCTACCTCATTCTAAATATCAAAGCATGTCTCTTCAAGGGGGGTGGGGGGTCTCTCTTCATTTTAAAATATGCACTCATTCCAATTCGTGGATGTTCAAAACTTGCACAAATTCTATCACTATATAGTATATCAACATAGCATAGATTGTGTATTAAAACAAATTCACTCTAGAAAGAGTTAGTTATAGAAAAAATATTCTTATTTGTTGGGCCTGGGGAAAGGAAAGCATAATTCACTTAGAATTCTACCCAAGTATGGAGAAGAGATAAAGAATAAGAGAAAGGAGATGTGACAGAGGCGACGACAAGAAAGAAGAAGAGAAAGGAGATATGACATAGGTAGTGACTGGAAGGAATAAGAAGGAAGATGCATGGCAAAAGAGGGATCCATGACATCAGGAAGGAATGCGACAAGGAAATATGTGATGGAATACCCATACCAAAAGGTGTGCAAGTGGCATAATGATTGGAAAAGGATCGTAAGGAATAATGGTTAGAAAGTGACAGGACATAAAAAGCATGGGTACGAGTTCGTCTAGAACCGGAAGAAGCTACACATATGAAGGTATCTTTGTAAGTAAGGTCGTTAGTGCCTACTAAAAGGTGTTATTAGAGTTGGAAGGAAAAACTATTGGCTAAGTATAGGAAGTAAAATGAGAAAGAAACAGGAAGAAAGATTCGGTAATGAGTCTTTAAAAGAGTCTATAAAAACAGGAACCCAAGTTGTATGTGGATTAGCTTCTTTGATGTTCACTCTTCACTACTAGACTATTAGTTTCTCTGTATTTGTTGTATGTTAGAGTTTGCTAAGGTTTTCTGAGTTGAAGAATCTAAAGATGAGTGCGTAGAAGTGTAGGAGAAGTTGAGTCAATCCACGCTATGTGAGGATCATTTGTAGAGTCAAGTAGGGAGAGAGAAGAAGAGAAAATCAAATAGCATGAGAGGAAGAAAGAGTACGTGAAGATAAAGAATAAGATCTTGAAAATATTATGTAGCTTAGTCCGTAGACAAAAGGTGCATATATTTCTCATGCTTGTCATGTCGCCGGTTTTGACCCCGTTTGCATGATGTATATAATGTAAATAATCATCGTGAGGAGCTCAAGGCAAAAGCCCCACCATCGATTTTGTTGTGTATGTTTTGGCAATGGGGATAATTGCCGGTGGCATCTCATGCTATAAGGCACATTATAATTCGGCATCATGTAAACCCGCACATCAATTAAAATAAACCACAACCAGCTACGACAGAGCAACGTTGAATGAAAAGTGCATGGTTCCAAAGGATAAGGGGTGGGGGATGTCAAACCTTGGTTATGGGGAAAAACCCATGTTTTATTACCTTGTTGTTTTGCCACCTTGTCTTACCCAACCTCTTTCAACCTCTTTAATGTTCTGTTGGGTAGTTGGGCAGCTATGGCTATTGGTGGATGGGCAGTTATTGCCTTTGGGAGTGGGGTGGCAGGACTGTCAGTCCTTTGCCCACATCCACACTCCACCCACAACTCCATGCTTGCCCTGCCTGTTTTGTTCTCCTCACGCGCCTGTTCATTGTGCCCATTCTTCACCCTCACGCACTCCTCCCTGGTCTGTTCACTCACTCACCACGATTTTGGGTCTGTTGGTTCCTCATGCACATGTTTTGGACGAATTTGGTCTCACGTGGGCGTTTTGTTCCTCTCCACGAGTGGCTGAGCACCCGCTGACTGCAAATTCGCATCCTCTCCATTGCTGTGCATTCTCACGAAGAGGGATTGCTTCTCGTTTTTGTCTTCTCCACGTTTTTTGGTTGGCCGTAGTGCCCAATTCGTAGTGAGCCATTTTCCTACGGTGGTTTGTTCATCCTCACACAGAGAAATCGGGTGTGTATTTCCCGTGCATTTTGCTGTTGGGTGTAAGTTCTTCTTCACGCATAGGGTGTTTGGGTCGTTTTCCCATGTTGTGAGAGCCGTTCTCATTGGCATGTTTGGGGCTGCTGTTTCCCCTGTGTTTTGTTGGCTGTGGTGTTCAAATTCGTTTTGGGTCACCATTGATTTCCAATTCGTGGGACGAGTCTCTGTATTTTGGGACTGTGCATAGTTGCCATTGTTTTTACTTTGAAATTGGGCTGTTGCTGTTGTTTCCCTGGTCTGGGATGTTGTGGTTGAGCTGTTTTGGCCACGTTAGGGCCAAAACCAACTCTGGGTTGTCCCTTGGACTTGAGCTGTGCTCCTCCATTGTTTGGGGCTGTCCCCTGTTGTTTATGACTTCTTCACAGAGCTGTGAAGGGATTGTTTGGCTGCTGGTATGCAGTGGTTGAGCCTTGAACTGTGCTGGTTTGGCTTGTCTATTGAAAGCCCGTGAAACCCAGCAGTGTTGGTTTGGCGGTTATGTGTCCCCTTGGCTATATCTAAGCCTGCAATTGACCCTTATTCCAGAGGAATCATGCCCAGCTTGGGGGTGGCAACGTTGCTGAGAGATTGATGAGCAAGCTGGCCTATGGTTGGGTGGAACGTTGCAGCGACGTAGCTGGTTGCGGGTGAATTCTCCTTCAAAAGATAAGTGCTGTTGTTACTTCATCTCTGTAATATATATTGATGTCAATTGATGAATTGTAATGAACATGTGGAATGCTGGTTATAAATATGGTTGCTTCCACTGAATGTTGATTTATTATGCATCTGTGTGTGTGCCTATAAGTTTTAATTCCAGCATTGTTTTCTTTCAATTATGTTCATGGGCTATTTTCCCGGCTGTGTTTGATGCGTTCGTCGCGTCCTCTTCGCTGGTTGAGGGCTGGGGACGTGACAATATGGTATCAGAGCGCCATGGTTGCAACAATGGGCCTCTATGGGCCATGAAAGTGCAGGGACAGATGCAGAACTTCTTCTTGCCCAGCAGAAATCAGACTGGGAACTTCAAGAAAATCGCCCAAGTGCTTGAACAGTTGGGAAATCGGAGGTGGGAGTGATCTCCTGTCCACCGTTGCGGAAGAGGGGATGAAGTTAACGTCCGACGTTGCGGACTAATGGCTGAAGATTTCCATCCGACCATTGCGGAAGGATTCATGGAGTTAACCTCCGTCGTTGTGGGTGGAGCAATGATCTTCCCCTCCGACCGTTGCGGGTGGCGGAGCGATCTCACGCCCGATTCGAGATCCACCCGATCGCCGACGCCGCGGAAAAGTTAGAAATTCGGCTAAGTGTGGAGAAATCGGAAGGTTGGGAGATTGATGTGGGAGCCGACATTGCAGACGGTGAAGTGATCTACGTCCGATGTAAGAATCATCCGACTTCCGATGTGCAAAGACCACCGACAGCCGCTGCCGCGGAAAATTCGAAATTTGGCTAAGTGAGCGGGCGGCCAACCGGAAGAGAAAAAGGTTTGCGCTCCGCCGTTGCGGGTGAAGAAGCAATAAGGCTTCCGATGCAGAGAATGTTCCGACAGCCGACACACGAAAAGAAAGTTCAAAAATTCGGTTAAGTATGGGACGGTCGGGCCGTTGAAGGAAGTGAACTTCCGCCGTTGCGGAAGACTTGGAAAAGTAAAACGTCCGCCGTTGCGGGTGGCGGAGCAATCCCGCGTCCGATCCAAGAGTCGTCCGATCGCCGACGCCAAAGGGAGATCGAAAATTTGGCTAAGTGTCGGAACGATCGGAATGGAGAATGGTCCGACGCCCGATGTTTCGAGAGTCAGCCGACGTCCGACGTTGCAAGTGTCAAAGCGGATGAGCCGGCGAAGCGGGCGTTCGCTGTTGTGGATGGCGAATAACTTGGGCTTCCGATTGGAAAGGCTGCCGACGGCCGCTGTTGCGGAAGGTAGAAGCTTCCGAGGAGCCGCAGTTGCGGAAGGGTTGGAACACCCGGAGAGCCGCTGTTGCGGAAGGCTGAGAGTTTCTGAGGAGCCGATGTTGCGGCTGGGGGATCGAAGTGGGAGCCGACGTTGCGGCTGGGAGATCAAAGTGGGAGCCGATACGGCGGAAGGAACAATGGTTCATGGAGCCGATTTCAATTGTTTCTCAGTGAAATTTTGAGCTGTTTTCAGAGAATTTTCAGGGGCTGGAAATGAGAAAAGAGGCAGCGATCTAATGCGCCAAATTGCGCGAAAAACAATAATTTACAAAAAAAAAACGAGGGCGCTGCCCTCGACCCGCCCTGGAGTGGCGCAGGGAAGCCACAAGGGGGCAAGCCCCCTTGACCCCCGTCGTCCCTTGAGACAGTCATTCTTGAGAAAAGAAGATTTTATGTTTGGGGCAATATAGTAGAACCCGGAATTCATAAAAGATGAATGATGCAATGGAAGTGTGGTGGTTGAAGTTAACATTCTCGGCCAAAATGCAGCTGTGTGTAAAATGCAAAGGTTTGCTGAAAGTCTTCATTCTTGGAAGTGGTGTGGTTTTCACATCCGAGGTCAGAATAACGCGTGTGAATAGGCGTTGGAAAGCTTATCCAGTGGAGAACGAGGATAAGTGACCAGAATCTAAGCATGGAGCAGCAAAGTGCTAATGATGACCGCTGTTGTCAAATGGACAAATCTGGACAGTGCATGCCCAGGGGCAGCAAGGACTATGAAGCCAACCAGCTGCTGTGTGGAAAAGGAATTCCACGAGAAGATGAGGGATTTGAAAGGGAAGTTTTCATTAAAACCCTGTCTTTCTAATTATAACTACATTTCCTAAGTTTATGTTTGAAATGCATGAGGGTATGTATTGCATGCATAGGACATTGCATGATTGGTAAGAATATTGAAAAATATATATATGTACAATGAACCACTAATGATAATCATTGTTTTGATGTTGGCATTAGTGGACAAACCAACGATGACATGGACCTAGATGAGTATGTTGCTGATGCTGATGAATGAGACCAGCAACCCTCTGGAGAAGGGATAAGGCAACAAGTCCATGAAAAAAGTTGGTGAGCAAATGTTGCAAACTCCTGCAAAGGACCAACCAAATTGGTCATGTTAAGGGTGTAAGTATGACCCATACAGGTAAGAGTTTGCTTATGTCAAATTCCATGGATCGGTCCAGGTAAGAGACCTCATACCATGTGAATGATGGAATGTAGACAGGTGTCATGTCTATATATGTTAATGATATTGATTATAGTAATGCATCCTATATGAGGTAGTCATGGTTAGGCCATGGTATGATTGAATGCATAACCAATGCAAGGTAGCGTTGAATGGACATGCATTAAGAAGATTTTATGAATCTTGTAGTTATGCAATGAATGTATGAAGGGTGTAAATGACTGATTGCATAAGTGTAGGTGCAATGTTGTGATGCATGGCATGAATGCATTGAGATGAATGCATGTGATATTATGGAGAACTAATGACTGAAATGGTGAATTAATGATAATTCTGGAACTGTTTCGAAGGTTGTTATGAATGCAGGATAGTCATGATCAATTGGCTGCCAGAAATGCTCTATTGAAGAGCAAGGTGGCATGAATGATATGCTTGTGAAGTAAGGAGTATCTAACCACTCCATTTAAACTGCATGAATGATATGACTATACATTGCAATGTTAGTATGATGATGATTGCATGAAGTAAATGAAATTTGAGAACACTGAAGTGACTAACCTTTGAAGTATTTGAATTATGAAGATGCTTCAGTGATGGTTGTAGCAATGAGATAGTATATGCATGCATACTTACCAAGTGTTTGGTTGATGGAAGCTCATGTTTCAGGTAGATTATTTCAAACATGACAGTGAGAGGTAAGTCCCTGACCACTGCCAAAATCTACCATTTATGAGAAGAAGTCTCATGGTTGTGAAAATTAGTTGGTACGGGTTGTTAAGTTCGAATTGTGGATTTCGGATTTAAGAGGTACTAACGGCTACTAATCATTGTTGGCTTGTGTGAGATTGTGTCAGGAGGGACACATGGTAAGTGGGTATTCATGTTATGATAGAGTACACACTGTAGGAAGATCATGTGTGATGACCTGCAAGAGCCAAACTTCATGGGAAGGTTTTCCCTTATCTTGGAAATGGGGTTCGGGCGAAACTCCATTAGACATTTTGAAAATGTCTCATATGTACTGCATGTTTGGTGATAACATGAGTGAGATGGTTGGATTATGTCAGTGAGACAGGTGTGAATATGAAATGTAAACAGGAAGCAGGGATGGGGCCTTGGTTTGCTTAAACCTGGTGATTGGAAACCACACAGACAGAGCTAGAGGGATGACTTTCTTCTCCACGACCCCGGGATAGCACTAGAAGGGAATGCAGGGCCTGAGGGACTGTGTAGCAGAGAAGGGACTGATTCCTTGTGCTGGGTGTGTGTGGGTGTCTTAGAAGTCAGGCTAGTTCTGGTGTAGGTGTTCCTAGCTCTACAGCGAGCTCACCAGCTTAGCATTCAGTTTTCCCAACTCCTTGACAGTGCCGAATAGATACAAAGGCATACTGCGACGGCAAATGGATAAGTGTTCTGTGACCCTTTGCTATGAATATGCATGTTTAATTATTAAATTGTATATGCAGAACATGTTTCGATTTATTTCCATGATGAATGATAGCTTGAGTATGCATAGGGCCTGCACGGCACACACCGGGAATGGGTGCACACTTTTCCGATGTCGAGTCATGAAGGGTTTTCAATATTGATTACACTATGGGGAGTGGACGCACTCCTGGTGTCTCAATACTTGATAAGTGAATGATATGAAATGTGATTACAGTTTTAGAGCAATGATGCTGACGAGTTACTTGTATTGCTTGTATTGCTTGTGTTGACAGGCTAAAGGTAAAGGTAAATGGTTGATATAAGTGTATGTTGGTATAAGTGCATGTTGGTATAAGTGCATGTTGATATAAGTGTATGTATCATGGTTGACATGAGTATATGATGGGCTGTGATATGCCTAAGGATCCATAGTAGATCCTAGACCTGGAAATGGTCATGATAAAGTTCCAAGCCCAGTTGACATGGTTATGTACTGGCTGGACATTAATTATTCGATGTTGAGGAGAAGCCTGCGTGTTGACCTAACATCTGAGTCCATAGGTGATCCCAAGGCTTGCAAAGCGAAGCAGGATCCTGTGGACAAACGAGGAAACACACAATACAGATAAGTATTGGATTATTTTGCTTATGAATATACATGTGTATATGATATGGGTTATGATGTTTTAAACTCTTGTTCTAGAAATGAAACTAATGAGAATAAACTAAACACGTGAATTTATTCAATGTTTGAATATAGGTATCGCTGGAGGCGAGGACTATGATAGCATCCTAGAGGTGCATGTGGACATGTGACTGTCCTGGAAAGCTCGGAATGAGCAGTAATGAAAAGGTGCTAGTAGGACGAGGGAGTCCTAGCAGCCGAGACAAACCATGTGGAGAGACTCCATGGTTTACAGGTCTGGAATAGACCAAAGACACTAAGTGTCATGACCAAGAAAAAATTGGTCCAGCATTCACGGTAAAGTGAAAGGGGCTGAGAGCATGAAAAGCCACAGTGATGGCGAGGGTTCCAGGATGGAACAAAACAAAGAGGGGAAAAAATATTACCGCTCTCTCTTGCCTTTTGATTATATATATATGAATATATGTTTATGCATTGTGAAAACAAGAGATTGTTGAATGCATGTATGATTGAGAATGAAATGTGTGTATTTGCTTAAAGTAAATTTGTGAATGCTGGAATAGTTAATTCCCTGCCCAGGAATGGACATGAATGAGCTCATGTGCCTATTGGGGAAAGGAATGAAAAATATTTAAGTTTCCTTAATGGAACTTGAACTGTCATGCCAATTGGCTAATTAACTAACTAATTTTGATATCTATAGTATGCTTGGTCTGATAGACTTTCAATGGTGCATTCCACAGGTGAGAAAAGTGAAAACAGGTGGTGCACATTGATTATGGCAGCAGATCAAAAGTTGTTGTACTTGGCTGGAAGTCTCCTTCAAATGATTGCCAAGACCCAAGAGAATCTTGGGGATATGCTCAGGATACAGAGAAGGCAGAGTGAAATGAACCACCAGATTTTGCAAGACTCTATCGGTTTGCAAAGGGAGGTGAAAAGCCTTCTGGGAGTAATCGGCAAAGGAAAGGAAGGTGGATCAGCAATGGGACAATTGTCCAAGCGACCCGATAAGAAACGGTCCAGGCATGAAGACTCAAAGGAAATTGAGCAAGTAAAGATGAAGCAGCCAGTGAGATGCTGGAGGTGTGGAGGACATCATTTACGCCGGGACTGTCCAATGTGGGAACATGATGAAGGCATTAGCTGCAAAGTTCCTAAAATTTGGGATCAGCAAGAAGCTGAGAACCAGCGGGAAAATTCCATGGAAGCTGAGAGGCTTGGTCTTGAACATTCAGAGTAGATGATTGAACGTGGTATAGATATGCAATTTTGAAATTTTGATGTGCAACTGTATATGTATTGTATATATGTAATGGAACACCGAGGACGGTGTTATTCCAAGGGGGAGGGTAATGTCATGTCCCCGGTTTTGACCCCGTTTGCATGATCTATATAATGTAAATAATCATCGTGAGGAGCTCAAGGCAAAAGCCCCACCATCGATTTTGTTGTGTATGTTTTGGCAATGGGGATAATTGCCGGTGGCATCTCGTGCTATAAGGAACATTATAATTCGGCATCATGTAAACCTGCACATCAATTAAAATAAACCACAACCAGCTACGACAGAGCAACGTTGAATGAAAAGGGCATGGTTCCAAAGGATAAGGGGTGGGGGATGTCAAACCTTGGTTATGGGGAAAAACCCATGTTTTATTACCTTGTTGTTTTGCCACCTTGTCTTACCCAACCTCTTTCAACCTCTTTAATGTTCTGTTGGGTAGTTGGGCAGCTATGGCTATTGGTGGATGGGAAGTTATTGCCTTTGGGAGTGGGGTGGCAGGACTGTCAGTCCTTTGCCCACATCCACACTCCACCCACGACTCCATGCTTGCCCTGCCTGTTTTGTTCTCCTCACGCGCCTGTTCATTGTGCCCATTCTTCACCCTCACGCACTCCTCCCTGGTCTGTTCACTCACTCACCATGATTTTGGGTCTGTTGGTTCCTCATGCACAGGTTTTGGACGAATTTGGTCTCACGTGGGCGTTTTGTTCCTCTCCACGAGTGGATGAGCACCCGCTGACTGCAAATTCGCATCCTCTCCATTGCTGTGCATTCTCACGAAGAGGGATTGCTTCTCGTTTTTGTCTTCTCCACGTTTTTTGGTTGGCCGTAGTGCCCAATTCGTAGTGAGCCATTTTCCTACGGTGGTTTGTTCATCCTCACGCAGAGAAATCGGGTGTGTATTTCCCGTGCATTTTGCTGTTGGGTGTAAGTTCTTCTTCACGCATAGGGTGTTTGGGTCGTTTTCCCATGTTGTGAGAGCCGTTCTCACTGGCATGTTTGGGGCTGCTGTTTCCCCTGTGTTTTGTTGGCTGTGGTGTTCAAATTCGTTTTGGGTCACCGTTGATTTCCAATTCATGGGACGAGTCTCTGTATTTTGGGACTGTGCATAGTTGCCATTGTTTTTACTTTGAAATTGGGCTGTTGATGTTGTTTCCCTGGTCTGGGATGTTGTGGTTGAGCTGTTTTGGCCACGTTAGGGCCAAAACAAACTCTGGGTTGTCCCTTGGACTTGAGCTGTGCTCCTCCATTGTTTGGGGCTGTCCCCTGTTGTTTATGACTTCTTCACAGAGCTATGAAGGGATTGTTTGGCTGCTGGTATGCAGTGGTTGAGCCTTGAACTGTGCTGGTTTGGCTTGTCTATTGAAACCCTGTGAAACCCAGCAGTGTTGGTTTGGCGGTTATGTGTCCCCTTGGCTATATCTAAGCCTACAATTGACCCTTATTCCGGAGGAATCATGCCCAGCTCGGGGGTGGAAGCGTTGCTGAGAGATTGATGAGCAAGCTGGCCTATGGTTGGGTGGAATGTTGCAGCGACGTAGCTGGTTGCGGGTGAATTCTCCTTCAAAAGATAAGTGCTGTTGTTACTTCATCTCTGTAATATATATTGATGTCAATTGATGAATTGTAATGAACATGTGGAATGCTGGTTATAAATATGGTTGCTTCCGCTGAATGTTGATTTATTATGCATCTGTGTGTGTGCCTATAAGTTTTAATTCCAACATTGTTTTCTTTCAATTATGTTCATGGGCTGTTTGCCCGGCTGTGTTTGATGCGTTCGTCGCGTCCTCTTCGCTGGTTGAGGGCTGGGGACGTGACAATGCTAGATGAAGAGCACCTTTGTGGGTTTTCCGAGATGGATTTCCACATTAGATTCTGTGTGTATGCGTGAATGTTGAATTTGTTTCAGTTTCTTGCATAATTGTTGCATTGAATGGATGCTTATAGATTTACTTATGAATGAATAGATGTATATCAGTTGCAATGATATAGTTGAATATATTTATGCTACACTAGGGTTGTTGTTATAATAGTTGGATAAGAGAAGTTGGGTTACGGTCTAAATGTTCATAATAAGCATAAGTAATCCACCCATAGGTTTTTTTGAGATCATTGGTAAATGACCGAGGTACTAGAAATCCCCCACCCAAATGCAGAAACTTGGTTTTGGAAGCTACCCATAGAAAGATATCTCAGGTGAGATTACATGTGTGTTGTAGGTGTTGCTGACTAGGCTTTTCTCTGTCGGGTCGATATCTTGGGATTTATTGCACTAAGAAGAAGGGATTGAACCTAGGTCAAGGTTCTAAGAGGAGGGAGAAAATAAAATGAATGGTTCTTTTTCCGATACCGAATCATTTTGGTGAGGGATATGTTGTGGGAACCAATGAAACCTAAGATCGAAGATTGGGTGGATTCCAAAGCATTAGAATTCACATGAGAAGAAAGAAAAGGATATCGATGGAACCCAACAGAGTGTTTGGGCCGGTACCTCTATAAGGATATCCACGAGATTTTCTTTTCAAAGTTTTCCACCGTGTTGCATGAGTGGTTGTCTAAGTTGGAAACCCAACAAAGAAATTCCCAAGGAGGAGAACTGAAGGAGTGGAATCCTTAGTTGATTGAGCGACTGAAAAGAGAGACCAACCTTGTGTCACAGGCTGTATATTTTTGGATAGACAGTATCTTGGAGGGATACATTATTGAGTTTGTTGTTGACACAGTAACCTCAAATAATGAGGCAGAGCGAAATTGTTTTCATGAACCACACGGTAGATATTTGTCATCTTTAAAGACGTGGATAAAAATGATTATATGTGAAAAAGGAATTCTACGAATATGACAAGTTGGAAGCTATGCACAAAAGGGTGGATATGTCATAGAAAAACTATATGAAAAATGACGCAAATTGAGTTCAGATGTTTCCAAGATATAGTGGAACTAAACTAGAGTCTGGTTGTTTAAGAAGTGGAAGAATATTTTGGTTTGGAAAGCGAAGAAAGACTCTGATAGGAATAGAAATTTGTAGCATGACCAGAGAAGCAGTAGAATATGAGCTTGTGTTATACATGGATGAAGGGTCTTGTAACAAAGAAGAAGAATATCAGTTGATATCTGAAGGAGAGGAAGAAACAGAAGAGTCGTCTAAAGCTCTAGATCCAGAACATGGGTACAACAAACCTACAACGCCGCGCAAAAAAGGTGGAAGAGTTGCAAGATGAAGCAAAAAGAGTTACAAACATCATTTATCCTGTGCATCAGAAGGTGCAAAGAGCAGTTGCATCAATAGAGAAGGTGATTTCAGAACATGTCAATTCCGACCTTGTGGAGTAAATTCAAAAGGAAGAGGAAGAAGTGTGGTTGGAAGTACATAGAGTGGCAAAAATATTGGAATATTTTAATAGTAAAGTCAGCACAAGTAAAGGAATGGAGGAGTAGCTTCGAGTGGTAGTAGGAAGAGACATAGGTGAGTGTTGGGGGCCTATTGGGCCTAGGGAAAGGAAAGAAGAATCCACTTATAATTCTACCTAAGTATGGAGAAGAGATAAATAAGAAGAGAAAGGAGTTTTGACAGAGGAAGCAACATGAAAGAAGAAGAGAAAGGAGTTGTGATAGAAGGGAAGAAGAACGAAGATGCCCGACAAAACAAGGATCCATGACAAAAGGAAGGAATTTCGCAAGGAAACATTCCATGGAATACCAGTACCAAAAGGTGTGCAAGTGGCATAATAGGTAGAAAATGATAGTAAGGCATAATGGTTAGAAAGTGACAGGCAATAAAGATCGTGGTCATGAGTTCAGCTAGATCTAGCGGAAGCCACACATATGAAGGCATATTTTTAATTTAGGTTGTTAGTGCCTACTGACAAGTTTTATTAGAATAGGAAGGACAATGTGTTGGCTAATTTTAGGAAGTTGATTGAGAAAGCGACAAGAAGAAAGAGTCTATAATGATTCTATAAAATAAGGAACCCAAGTTGTATGCAGGTTGATTTTCTGTTGTTATCTCTTCAGTGTTAAACTGTTAGTTTCTATGTATTTGTTGTATGTAAGAGTTTGCCAAGTGTTTTTGAGTTGAAGAATCTCCAACTGAGTGCGCATAAGTGTAATAGAAGTTGAGTTGATCTAGGTGGTGTGTGGATCGTTAGTAGAGTCGAGTAGGGAGAGAGAAAAATAGAAGATTAGAGAGCATGGGGGCAAGAAAGAGTCTTCAAATATAAAAGAGAATATCTAGAATATATTATACAGCTTAGTGCGTGAACAAAAGGTTCATACATTTCTCATTCCAGATGAGGAGCACCTTTGTGCTTTTTCCCGAATGGGTTTCCACGTTAGATTCTATGTGTATGCATGAATGTTGAATGTGTTTGAGTTTCATGTATAATTTTTGCATTGAATGAATGCCTATAGAATTACTTATGAATGAATAGATGTATATCGATCACACCATTATATTTGAATACATTTATGTTTCACTGGGGTTGTTGTTATAATATTTGCACAAGAGAAGTTGGGTTATGATCTAACTGTTCATAATAAGCATAAGTAATCCACCCATAGGATTAGTTGAAATCCTTGGTAAATGACCAAGGTACCATAAATCACCCACCCAACTGCAGAAAATTGATTCTCGTAGACCCATAGAAATATTCCTTGGGTGAGACTGCATCTGTGGCGCAGGTGTTTCCGACTGGTCTTTTCTCTATCGAGGTGATATCTTATGCTTTGTTGTGCTAAGCATAAGGGACTGAACTTGGTTCAAGTTCCTAATAGGGGAGAGAAAAGGAAACAAATGGTTTCATTTCATGGACCGAATCATTTTGGCGACGGATATGTTGTTGCAACCATTGAAACCTGAGATCCAAGATTGGGTGGGTTCCAAAGCATTAGAATTCGCAAGACAAGAAAGAAAAGGCTCTCGGTGGAACCCAACAGAGTGGTTGGGATGATAACTCTATACAAATATTGTTGAGATTTTTTTTTTTCCCATTATGTTACATGAGTGGTTGTCTAAGTTGGAAACCCAACAAAGAAATTTCGAATGAGGAGAACCGAAGGATTGAAATCCTTAGTTGATTGAGTGACCTTAAAGAGTGAGAAACCATGTGTCAAGGGTTGTATATTTTTGGATAGACAATATCTTGGAGGGATACATTATAGAGTTTTTTTTTTACACAATAACCTAATATAGTGAGGCGGAGCAAAAACATTTTCAAGGACCACACGATAGATATTTGTCGTCTTTAAAGATGTGGATAAAAATGTGTGTATGTGAAAAAGGCATTCTACGAATGTGACAAGTTGGAATTTATGTATAAAAGGGTGGGTATGTTGCACTAGAACTCTCTGAAAAATGACGTAAACTAAGTTCAGATGTTCCTTGGAAATAGTGGAACCAAACTAGAGTCTAGTTGTTTAAGAAGTGGAAGAATATTTCGGTCTGGAAAGCAAAGAAATAATTTGATAGGAAGAGAAAGTTGCAACATGAACAGAGAAGAAGAAGACTACAATCTTGCATCGTAAGTGGAAAAAGGGTATTGCGACAAAGAAGAAGAATATCAGTTGATATCCGAAGGAGATGAAGAACCAGAAGAGTATAATGAAGCTCCAGATGTAGAATGCATGTACAACATGCCTCCAGCACCGCACAAAAAAGGTGGAAGAGATGAAAGATGAAGCAAAAAGAGTTACATGAATCATGCATCATATACATCATAAGATGCAAGACGTATTTGCATCAATAGAAAAGGTAATTTTGGAACATGTTAGTTCTGTCCTTGTGGAGCAAATGCAGAAGGAAGAGGAAGAAGTGTGGCTGAAAGCAGAGAGAGTGCATAAAATATTGGAATATTTTCACAGTAAATTCGACATAAGTAAAGAAATGGAGGAATATCTTCAAGTGGCTCATAACAAGCCATAGGAGAGTGTTGGGGGTATGTTGGGCCTAGGTAAAGGAAATCATAATTCACTTATAATTCTGCCTAAGTATCGATAAGAGCTAAAGAAGAAGAGAAAGGATACGCAACAGAGAAAATGACAGGAAAGAAGAAGATAAAGGAGTTGTGATAGGAACGAAGAAGAAGGAAGATGCATAACAGAAGGAAGGAATGCAACAAGGAAACATGTGACAGAGTACCAGTACCAGAAGGTGTGCAATTTGAATAACAGATGGAAAATGATAGTAAGGAATAACACTTAGAAAGTGATAGTACATAAAGATCATGGGTATGATTTTAGCTAGATCCAACAGAAGCCACACATATGAAGGTATATTTGTAATTCAGTTCGTTAGTTCCTACTCACAGGTGTTATTAGAATAGGAAATACAACGTGTTGGCTAAGTATAGGAAGTCGGTTTAGAAAGTGACAGGAAGAAATAGAATATAAAAGAAGAAACCCAAGATGTATACGGGTTAGCTTCTCTGTTGTTATCTCTTCACTGTTAGATTCTTATTTGATCTATATTTGTTGTATGTTAGATTTTTCTAAGTGATTTTGAGTTGAAGAATCTGCAACCGAGTGTGCATAAGTGTAGGAGAAGTTGAGGTGATCCAGGATGTGTGTGGATCGTTCGTAGAGTCGAGTAGGGAGAGAGCATAAAAGAATATCAGAAAGAATGATAGGAAGAAAGAGTCTATAAAGATAAAGAAGAAGTTCTAGAACATAGTCTGTAGCTTAGTGCACAAACAAAAGGTACATATATTTCGCATGCTAGATGAAGAGAACGTTTGTGGTTTTTCCTGGATGGGTTTCCATGTTATATTCTATTTGTATGCGTGAATGTTGAATGCATTTGAGTTACATGTATAATTGTTGCATTGATTGAATGCCTTTACATTTACTTATGAATGAATAGATGTATATCAGCTACGCTGTTATAGTTGAATACATTTATGTTGTATTGGGGTTGTTGTTATAATAGTTTTACAATAGAAGTTAGGTTACAGTCTAACTGTTCATAATAAGAATATTTAATCCACCCATGGGCTTGGTTGAGCATCTTGGTAAATGACCGAGGTACCAGAAATACCCCACCCATCTGTAGAAACTTGGTTATGGAAGTTATCCATAGAAATATCTCTCGGGTGAGACTGCATCTATGCCGCATGTGTTGTTGACTAAGATTTGCTCTGTTGGGTCAATATATTGGGCTTTGTTGTGCTAAGAAGAAGGTACTGAACCTGGGTCAAGGTCCTAAGAGTATGGAGAAAATTCAACATTATTGAAGTTGTATGAATTATATACCTTGGGTTAACTTATTGTAGCTATTGAATGCACACTTTTTATTGGTATTTTAGCAAAATTGGTCAAACTTTGACTATTTAGATTTGATAGACAATCATATAAGACTTAGAATTTTTTCCTTAAAAATTGCATTGGTTGATGATGATCATGACAATGGTAAAGCATAGTATTATAGTAGTTCTATATATCTCATCCATTATCAAGTGGATATTTTGGATGTGTATGTCTCTTTAAAAAACCAAAAATATTGTATTATCCACTATTTTGGCTTACCAAAATATTTGTATCATGATTGACATACACATTGGAGAGAGCTTACCCATAGATTTCTAGACCTTGATATGTTTTTTATGACCTTGATATTATGTTTATGTAGTGCACTTCCCTAAATAATTATATACCTAGAGGGAATGATTACATTATTCACGATGCACGCATGTAGAGGTTTCTTTCTTAGAGGATGTCTCAGTTTGGAGGGAGAGAATTTACCATCTTGGATGGTGTTTAGCCTTAAATGGAAAGAACGGTAGTTGAACACTTGAAATGATATGAAGTGTTATTGAATGACGTTTTGCATAAAATCAAGGATATGGAAACAAAATACCTTTTTGGGAGCTCAACATGCCACTTGTAGGAATCAAACCAAGTAGGGAGTATAACATACATTTTATGTGAATGACTCAATGTGCATGGTAGCTAAATAATATAATTGGTAAAGTAGTGAATTTGAATTGAAGACAATTCAAAGTGTATAATCTATGTAGTGGATCAATTTTACCTCATCATAAATGGCCATTACAAAGTGTATAATGTTACAAAAACATTCCCTTAGTATATATTCCATTCCTATTAGTGTGAAAAGTAACAAATATGATCTTATAGATGTGGGTTCTCTTGATTAATAAATGAACCATTTTGGGGTCATGACAATATGCAAGATGCCATGTGTGTCACTGAAATAATTTAAAATACAACATTAATGTAGCATCAACATACAAATTACAAATACAAAATAATTCAAAATATTTGCTATTGAACATCATTATACATTTTATATATAGCTAAAACACTTTAAAATACAATATATATACATATGTGTATGGTCTCCATGATAAAATATACATTCCATGTCACTATTTTATAATACTATAAACATGTTAAGGAATGTGTTTCCCCTAAGTACATCTAGGATCCAAAATCAATATTCCTCTCTTTTTTCCTTGGCGTAGGCCGAGCATGCCTATGTCTAGGATTGATGTTCATCTCAAGACTTTGCAAGTCAAGAATAGTTTCATTGATAAACTATTTGATTGATTTCACTATTAAAGAAAAATCAAGAAATCATTTACTAATAAATAATTTATATCAAACAATCAGCATGTGCATACAAGTTATGGGTGATAGTGGCATCCTCCTTGTCAAGGAGCTACTCTCTATGATCATCTCCTATAAAAAGTACATCCGGCCTATCTTCTTATATACCAATTATGAACATGATTTACTAAATTGAATAAAACTTTTAAAACCATTAATATACGCATATAGACTACATGAATATGTCTTGTCGTAAAGAGTGACTTCGGACTAGAATATTGTCCTCTTTCGGTAGGAGGCAGTGTCATTGTATGAACATAAATCATAGCAACAATTCCAACTCAACTTTAGGGAGAATTCTTTCCTACTAGAAATGGTTATGAGAAACCAATTAATTCAAATTTAGTTAGATGTTATATGCTTGAATCAATGATTTAACACATGAATTAATTGGGTATAAATTTTGAAATAGTTACCTCCATGTGAGATGTTTCCATCTTTGATACAACATCAACTACTTCTTCAATGAGTCTTGTCATGTCCTACATCAAGGGATCTCTAGGCGGGAACTACAAACATACATGAAATCAAGCATTAGAGAATAGTACAACATATGCATTGAAATGTATGTTTTAAAAATCAACAACTATGATTTAAGAGTAGGAAAATTACTTGTACATATGTGTATCCCCTCCCTCTATAATGTTTCATTACTATTTAATAGAGAATAGAGTAAGGAATAATGATACATAGAGCTAAAGAATACATTAATACAATATTATTTATTCATCAATAGACATAAGAGGGCCATTGGAGAAAGTAATACTTGACATGTGGAACATGCGAGCCATATATCAAATTGCATGGATCCAAGAAAGTGCATCTTGCATGCAGCATGTGAAAATTAGGTCACATGCATGCAAAAAGGAAAAGCATACAACCTAATGTTTAGAAAGAAGATAAGTCGAACCAAAATGGTTCATTGTTATTATTCATCTTTTTGGAGACAGGTTTGGAAGCTCAGTGAGCAAGTTGGGGTTGATGGTGTAAGTCCTTGCTAAAAAGTGTTTTCAGAAGCAAAATCAATCTTCCCTAATCACTTCAGGAGATAGGTCACTGATATCTATCATCAGTTCTTCAATATTGTTCACTATTCATCATAGATCTCGCACGAAGGTTCGTTCTAGAGAGATTGTTTTGCAGGTTCACCATTCCCTAGGATGAAAACCCTTGGGAATATTGGTTGTTTGGAAGAAACCCATTCAACCTATTGGGGCAGATTCATTCCAGAATTCACACTTGTTCTTATTTGGATAGTTTCTATAAGTTACTATAGTGATACGTAGAGTCTCTACATTGATCTATATGGATGTTATAGTTCCTTGCTACTATACCATATATTGTTTTTACGTTTTGACATATATTTATCATGTTCTAGGTTGAATAGTCATTGCACAGGATGCGTAATTCAAGTTAGAAATAGTTTCCCTCTCGTGGCTGAGTTAATGTTGAAATATTTTGTCATATGAATGAGGGCACACTCCCTCAAATCATGTGGACATATAGAAATCATTACAAGCTGAGATTTGGAACCATAGCCTTCACTGCTAAATTATAAACTTGAATTATACTTCCTAAAGAGGGGTGATTCCATTACAATATTTGTCCAAAAACTGCTACAAGAGGTCCCAAAATGAATATAGAATAATAAATATATTGTTTGGTGCACTATAAGGGGGCCTATATAGTGTTGGGAATAAACTCTATCATCCACATGATAAAAATATGATATGTTGAGGAGTTGGTACATCATTACTTGTTTACAATTCTATAAGGTGGTCTGATGTTACTATTGCACACTCAGCATCAATAAGGTACTTATCCGTCGAAAGAGGACTATAATTATTATTTCAGTCTCAGGTTAGGTCTTGTGACTCTCACATGCAATGAATTTCTCTCAAAACATATATTATTTTTGACCTCATATGGTGACTGTACAAGCCTTCTATGATCCACTTCCATACGTATTCAAGGCCATATTTATATCATTTATAAAGTCTGAATTTTACATGATAGACTAAATTCAATTACATTATTATTATTGATCAATATTATTAAGGTATAAGATTAGATCCATTGACTTTGGAATTAATAAATTGCTACTCATTAATTGTGTAATTCAATGGGGAATGTTGATTATTGTTTAATTGGAAATATATTCTCAAAGTTTGAGCACATGTATATTTACATTAGTCGTTAAGGTTGATGATCTTGGGTTATAATGTTACATTAAACATGACATGCAATTTGTTGTTTCAATAAGAAAATATCATGTCAAACCATGCAAGCAACCACAAACCATTGAATTAGAAATTACATTCCATGTGAAAGAAAAACTCAGTTAAAAAGAAAAGATTCAACTATTGGGAATCTTACAGCGGTATCAGAGTATGTTCCTTTCTAGCTGTGGGCTTGAACATGAAGAAAATGAGAATGATCTTGACTGGAAATTTGCGGAGGTTAGAAACAATGCACCACTTTCCTTGATATCAGGAATATCTATCCTTGGGTGATGAGGTATGTGTATAATTCTCCTTTCAAGACTATTACACCTTCAAGTTCATGATCCAAACAAAGGATTTGGATTAGTATTTACTTAAAAACATAGTTGGAGGATTTGAGAATGATGATCTTGAAGTATAGGTTGATGGTGAGCTTGATTTGGAGTTAACAGTACATGATGAGAATGTGCACGAGGAGGTAGCATTAGAGCCATCCTATGAGTATAGTGACACCAACACATATGATAGTCATATTGTGGGAAAAATGTGTGATGGGTTGGGGTTCGTACACTCTTCATCACCTACACCAGGAGTCTAGATAGTTATGACAAGTGAGATACATGAGGTGCAAGGAAATGAGCACAACAGTCGATATAGTGGGTAGTCACACATGGAGGTTAGGGATAGTTTATATGAGAATGATATAGAGCTCCCAGATAAAGGTGGTAAATAATAGTTTACCAAATTTGACCAGAATAAACCATGGTTGATTATTGTTTACATGTTGATTTTAATGCACCATGGTTGACTAGTCTTTGACTTTTGCTAAACATGGCTTACTTTAGAGAACATTGGTTGTGTATGGTTTACTTTTGTTAGGTAATGTTAAATCTATTTTACGATCATTGTCAATAGTTTGTGATGGGTGAAAAATAATGGTTAAATAAGCTATAGCGTAGTTTACCATTGTTCATTATTATTTTATCATAGTTAACCATGGATTTTGTTGTAGACTTTAATAGACCATGGTTGATTATGTTTGAAGATGGTTGACTTTAAGTTTGACCATAGATAACCATCAATGACTATTGCTGTACCATGTATGACTATAGTGAATTATGGTTGACTATGGTTAACTTTAATTAACCATGATTGGCTACTATTTACACTTGGTCCACTTTTAGTAAACCATGGTTGACTTTAATGCACCATGGTTGACTATGATTTGTTTTTGGTTAATCATGGATTAATTTAGTGAACGTTGGTTATGTATGGATGAATTTAGGTAGGTAACATTAATGAGTTGAAAAAATGTTCACCCAGAGTAATTTTTAAGGGCAAAATTTCCCTAATTTGCTATTTTTGGGTTTTTTTTCAAAAAATAAATTCACTATTTGGTCATTTTTCGTGTCTAATATCGTCTATATTTACATAAAATATGTTTTTTTATCATAATATTCACCAAAATTTACACATTTCAGTGTTAATTTTATGTCTCATATTTAATATTCTCCTACCTATCTATAAACATGTTTTTTTCAATCCAAAACAATCGCCTAGAATACTATAATTAAGTATAATATTATAACCCTTAAAAAAAACCCTGTGACACTCACACATAGATTACAAAAATACTTGGAGTAGTGTATAAAAAACCACACCAAATAAAATAATAATATATTGAATATGAATTGATTATTACAAAAGAATAAGAGTGCCACGTTTATATAACTCCTAAAGGCCCTTGAGGCGACCATTCCTGAAAGAATGTGTCCCTTAAAATAATTAATAATTAATTTTTATTTATATATAATATGTTTTTTATTATATAATATTATGTATATTTTATTTGTTACATTACCTTCCTCTTCAAAAATGCTTTTTCCTCAAAGGATATTGTTGAATAAGTCTTATGTCATATGCTTGTGCTTTTGAATCTTTCTTTGTTGTGTTACCATTAATTATACATGCCGATATGAACTTCTAAGTGTTGAAAACAACTTTTCAAATGAAGACAGATGGATTCATCCTAAATCAATTATGTTCTAGAAAATTGTGCTCCTGCAATGAACTGACGTCCTGAGATATGACTGTACCGGTATCAATATATTTCGTTAACTATTCTCGACTTTAAATATTTCTAATTAATTCATAGTCTAGATGTCAATAGGGAATTTTTTTATTGTTATTTTCCTTGATCATACTTGTAGTATTATCTTGTCTTAACTTTCGAGTATGCTTTTCTTAAATTGGGTTGATACCTTGAACTAGATATATAATTATGCCTTTTTCTACAAGTTATATTTTTATTCTTGAATATTTTGATGTATCGTTCTGTATTTCTTTAATCTATTTTGTAACAACTTATTATCATTCTGAATTTTCTTAATCTTTTCTTCTTGCGATTTTCATCATATTTGGACTTCTTATGTTGTTCTTTAAGATCTTCTTTATGATTTTTAAGGTGACAATTTTCTTCATGCTTTTCTAAAACTTTTCCTTTGATGTCTTCATTAGAGTTCTCTTTCTTCTGAATATTTTTTAATTTATTTATTTTTGTAACTAAGATCTTATTAGGTTTCATAGCCAAAATATTTCTTTAGTATTTCTTGATAATGTTGTATTGCTATTTGTGATTTATAATGTGTGTGTATTTTTAGTGTCATCATTTTTCTATTGGAACTCTTCTAAACGTTGATAGATCTCTGCTTCTTGCAATTCTAATTTTTCCTTGACTTGCGCAATCTACTCATCCTTGTCATTAAGACTTGTATTCAAGCATGTTATTTTTTCTTTATTCTCATTAATTTATTTCTTTATATCTTGGTTTTGTAATCTCCGATTAAAATCCTTTTCGTCCTTTAATTTGACAATTTGAGTAAACAACCTTCCTATAGGAATTTTTTGTTAGGAAATATGTTGTTCTTTGATTCCACTTGAAATTCTATTAATTTAATTAACATTTGTGAATGTTAATTTATGATTTACATTTTTTTATTTTCCTTTTGATAACGGGTTAGCTTAGCCTCCAATTCTTTTATTTGTAACTGCAGTTTGACTTCCATGATCTTTGGCTTCTATTATCTTCGTCGGTGATAAATGGACATGAAAAAATGAAGGGAGCACCTAATTTAATTATTTTATAGGTCTTCCTTCAACTTTGAAAAGAAATGATTGAAGAAATTAATAATAATAATTATTATTATTACTATTATTACTATTATTATTAATGTTATTTATAATGTTTGTTTTGGGGTGAAGTGGAGGTGATTAGGTTTTCAAAGTATTATAATAACTATTATTTTTAATAATGATAAAGTTTTCGAGTGGGTGAAAATTATAGGTTTTATATGTATGTATTATTATAAGTAATACATTAAAAACAAGTTCTACATATTACATAGTCCATGCCACTTAGTTTAGGGATAGCTAAATTGTATTAAAATATGCATTAACAAAAATAACCTTGACATTGGTAATTTTAAAATTTGATCCATGGTATGTTTTGATTATTTAGAGTTCTTTCGAAATGACAACATTTATTACAAGATCACATGAATGCAAATTATGTCAAAATAAATAGCTACATAATTGTACAAACTAGAAAGCCGATATTTTCAAATATAATTAATCCGCATAACTTATTAAAGTTTCATAAACATCAAATTCCAAACTTAAGAAATAGATAGCCTAATTCTGCTCATTATGAATTACTATGTCTTGTCAATTTGATTTATGGTTATTATCTAAATTTGTTTCTAAACTTAGTTTCTTATATATTATGTTTAGGAGTAGTATATTTGTTATAATGTTTGTACTTTCTGGTGATTTTTAAATGGAATCCTGCTACATTTTTTTTTCCAAAATATGAATTTTAAAGTTCCCAAACCATGTTTTTGAATACGTAAATGGATTCGGTAGCCTCAAACACTCCTTAGGCACCAAGTTTATGCAATTTAAGAACTATCATATGATTTATCAAGAATTAATCTAAAATTTCTACCTTATTATGTGAAAAGAAAACTAGAAATGACAAAAGGAAAAATAAAAAAAATAAAAAAAATCGAAAACTTCTAACATTTAGACTACTGTTTATGTTTAATGTGACAAGCATCTCAACAAATAAAATAAAGTATCTAGTCATTAAAAATATACTAAAATAAATAAAACATAGCCAATTTATGTTCGATTTTATTTTATAAAACATGTACCCTATTAAATCAAATTAAATTAAAACTCTTCGTTATAATTATTACGCATTTATTTTTCATAGAACTTGTAAATATACCGTTGATATTTGAATAATTGAATAAGTGGGATAGTCAAAGAGGGAATGGTTTGCAATTGCACTGAGCATTTGTCCAACATTTTGAAGAAAAACTACAAATAATCCCAAGATAATGGTAAGGGCTTTCAATATCCCTCTCCACTCATTTATATTGCTATAGAGTAAATCAACCATGTAGGAGAAACAACATTCACCATGACCAACACATTGGCTATGTAGAAGTATCAATGTTTTGCATCAGTTTGGTAGGGAAAGGCAGTCAAATACACACCCCATCATATGGTTGGTAAATGGTTGAAAAATGCAAAAGCTAATTGTAACAAATGGAGAGTTCAACATCATTTAATAAGGTCATTTCCGTCAACACCCACATATAGTTAAGTCTAGAATTTAAAACAACTTTATATATGCATGGAGTTGGAAGTGAGCCTAAAGAGTTTGACTAGTACCCAAAGGTTGACCAAAATTTTCAAGAGTTTTCCATACAGTCGAATACGTCGTTCCCAGCACCAAAAAAGGTGAAGAAAGTAAATAGGGTATTATCACACCCCTAAAGCATGAGGAAGTCAAAAAGGAAATTGAAGTTGCTTTATAAGCATTTCACTCTATAACTCCTAAGGTACCTACCCCTCAAACTATTGAATAGAAACCCAAAGAAGTCAGGAAAAAGAATGTCGAGATCCGACTAAGCACACTAATAATGAGTCAACAAAAGCAGATTTAAAAAAACTTTTGTCCTGATTTAGAAGAGATCTCCTTCCCAAATCCAAGGCTGCAAAAGAAATTCCTCCAGAGAAAAAAAAATACTCTTCCGCAATCAAAGAAACCATTAATAAAGGTGTTACCCCCATTTTGCATGGGTGTCCACTTGTGATCTACATCAAACTTTCAGTGGGGGGTGACATGTTCATACCTTGATTGAACATGATGTTTTTCTTGGTGACTGGAGTTACCATGGATTTATGACCTAGTTGGATGCTTGTGTGATCATGCCCTAAAGTCTGTTACTTGCTTTGGACTAGGAGCTATAGCTTTGCTTTCTTCATTGTACCCGACTTTTGAATATAGGATCATTTCCAACCTATAGTTGAAGTTGTAATAGGAGAGATTTATGGAAGCCAAAAAATGAAATCAAAGGTTAATTTGTGGTAATTTATGGTCACTTGTGCATAGTATGGAACCTCCAACCTCGTCTCTCTTCTCCAAGCTGTTTGCAGCCCTATTTTATGACCTCCTAGACAGAAGTAACAAGAATTACTCCAATTCTGGGTAGGACCTGTGACTAAAAACAACAATAAACCCCCAAATATGGGAAAGTTTGTGGATAGAAACAGTGATAACACAACCTCATCTACAATTTAGGTGAACATGGGCATATTTCATCCCCTTAACAGCGGTAAAAAACACTGAATCTCCAAATGTGTGCATGATTTAGTCATAAAATGATCAAACAACCACAAAACAGAGGTCTGGGTACATTGCAACCCTCAATCAATATACGAAATAGTCATAGAGAGGTATTTTATGGGTGAAAGAGCAGCAACTCAGCATCACCATCATATCTGGGAACTTTAGACAATTCTAAGTGCAAACAGCAGTCAAAATTCACATCACAACCCCAAAATGATAATCCACAACCACCTACAGTAGTTATGATCATGAATTTAGCCTAAAAGACAAATCTTGGATAATTTCAGACCCCAAAATCCTAGGTTGAGACAATTCTATGAAATTCTCGGCACGTTGCAGCCCTAAAAAATTAATTAACAACCACAAAAGAGGGGATATATTCATTGTTGACCAGATTATGAACATTTTTGGTGAGTTTTCACATAGTTGTAGTTAAAGAAAAATCTTAAAAAATTCTCCAAACCTATGCACAAGAGTAATAGCAGCCACAATAACCCTAAAACAGTCTGTTTCTGTGGTGAAGTGTTCCAAATAGTTGGAAAATTGATTTTGATAAGGTGACGCCCTTAGGTTTGCATTCCCTAGTTGAGATAGCATTCGACGCTTTGAAGACTTATGGCCAATTTAGGAGAGGTTTCATGTCATTAGGAGGATCTTCTCCTTGTTTTAAAGTTTATACATGATTTTGTGCCTCATTTTATGGAAGTTTACTTGTGGATTTGGTGGATCATCCACCTTTGAGAGTTTTTCTTACATAATTTATTGAGGACATTTTTGCATTTAGAAGTTGTCTTGATTATTGGTCCTAATTGGCCCCTTTTGGACATATTTGAGAAGGTTTCTTAAAGGAATCCTTTGGATTGGTTGGCATGTGGACAAGTGGACAGCCTTGGTGGTTTCAAGAATCAAACACTTTTTGGATATTGCTTGGTGGACAAGTAATATTGGAAGAAGCCTTTGGAGGCTGGTGTGGAAATCATGTGGTTTATTAGACCATTTGACTGGTTAAAGACCATTTGAAGAGGAGCCAATTTCAGCAACCAAGCAGAGAGCAGCACGAAGGTCCGTACAAGACAGATCGGTACAATCGTACGAATCTGTATGAACAAATTCTACCCTTACCCTGTGAATTTTGAAACTTATTTCTCCTATAGATTTGCAATCTCTTATTCCAATCACTTTTGTTTTTGTTGTTGCTAGTGATGGTAATCATGCTACACATTAGACGCATATGTTTCTAGCAAAAGAACATATTATTTCTTCATCATCGGTCCAGGATTATGCAGGTCCTAGAAATGGAAATGTTCTACATGGAAACTCTATTCTCAAAGGGCATGCTGTTCAAGGGGGTTTGTATTCAAAAACAAGGTCGATAGTTACAACTAGAATAGTACCAACAACTAGATATCCAACAATGATTAATCCTACTTCTCTTCAAATGCAACACCCCATTGCCCAAGGTGGAGATTATCATATTTATAGGGCAGATAGTCATCAAAATTCTTTTGCGTTGGTGGCTTCTATGCACGATATTTCCTCCTCAGCTACTGCCACAACTCAGGTGGGAGACACTTCAACTGCAAAGAACATGCAGGTTTCTCCAGAGTCATTACAGATGCAGTACTACATGAAGTTTCAGTCGAACAAACCTTCCTTACACTCAGCAAGTGCGAATGAAGTATCTAGATCAAACCATTTTACAAATCCATAGGTTAATCATTCAGTACCAATCCAACATCAACAATATGGCTTTACAAGGCATCAATTTCATGTTCTAAAAGCTCAAATAATGGCCTTTAGATGACTAAAGGTAGAACTTGGAAAAGATTGCAATCCCTTTGACATTCTTGTTTCTTGCAAGTCTTTTTTTTATTTTTTTTTATTTCTGCATACGGACAATGATCTACACAGTATTGAAAGATTAAGGAAAGAATTTTTTTTAGGAATTCTTTAGTATTTTATAATATGCACCTGCTATTTTTGACATACATTATTTTTGCAGTGTAGTGAAGGTTCACTTCCACCGGATGTTATTTGAGCAATTATTCCACCTCCTCTTTATTCCCAGTAAGGGCAAGTTGGTCTAGAGGCCACACCTAACAAAAAGGATTTTGGTCAGCAAGCTATAGATCAACCAAGGGTAGTAGAAATCAATGACAAAGTACAACAACTTGTGCCTCCAAATAAAGGGAAAATTGTGCTTAAAGAGGAAAGAGATGGGAATGAGTCTTCTCCTATGGTTGAAGAGAGGAAACTGGTACCCAACACATTTCCAGGGATGCCAATTGCTTGAAAGGAAGTTTCACCAATGGTGGTTTCTGCGAAGGAAGAAAAAAACAATAAGGTTCAAGTGAAAATTAAGTAAGAAGTTGAATAAGTCACTCAAGCTAAGGATTCTGCAACAAGTGATGTGACCGTGGAAAGTAGTAAGGTTGTTACATCAAAATACGCTCCCCCAGATATTTCTACTCAGATCAAGAAGCATCTTGTAGGAAATTCTGGACAACTTTCAAAGGACAAGAACACTATAAGGAAGTACCACGACCGTATTTATGACTTTCCTCCATTTGGAAAAAATTTTAATCCTCTTTTTCCAACAACTTTGCATCCTGGCAATGGAGGAAATTCATTATCTATAGGATACGATGTTAAGGATTTGTTGTTTGAGGAGGGAATGGATGTTCTCAACAAAAAAAGGACTTAAATTCTGAAAAAGATAGAGCAATTGTTGGCAGTAAAACTCGATAGGAAGTGAATCAGAACTGATATTGTATTAAAGTTACAAATAGAAGAGTAGAAGTTGCGTCTTCTATATCTCTAGGTTAGAGTAAAAGACGAAGTTGATCAACAATAGCAGGAAATAATGGCAATGTCTGATAGGCCATATCATAAATTTGTGCATCTTTGTGAATGACAACAGGCAGATCTATAAAGACAAGTACAACTTTCCCAAAAAGAAATAAAAGAGAGATAATTGAAAGATGTATTTCAATGACACAAAAGGTTCCTTGAAGCACATTGGACAATTCGTGATGCCAGATCTGCTCGCAACAAAGGGGTGGCTAAATATCATGAGAAAATGTTAAAGGAGTTTTCTAAAAGGAAAGATGAAGATAGGAATAAGAGAATGGATTCCTTGAAAAATAATGATGTTGAAAGGTATCGTCAAATGTTGTTAGAACAACAAAATAAGATCCCAGGTGATGCGCAAGAGCGTTATCTGGTTCTCTCTTCCTTCTTGTCACAAATAGAAGAGTTTTTACACAAAATTGAAGGAAAAATTACAGCTGTAAAGAACAATCAAGAGGTTGAGGAAGCAGAAATGACTGCAGCTGTAGCAGCAAGAGCATAGGAATGTGGAATTTCCCTAGGTTCAAAAATGTTGTTCTTTTACTTTTCCATTATTTGATGAGGAAATCCTTTTCTCTTAATGTTTACCATATAAACTATATGTTTCTACAAGGTCTGTTAGAAGAGGAGGCTGCTGCTGCAGCAACTTGTGCAGCACAAGAGGTGGTGATAAGAAATAAGTTCTTATAAATGAGTGCTTCTAGGAACAATATTTTAGTAAACAAGTGAGTCTATGTCACTTTTATAGTTGACAATTTTAGCTGAAGGATTATTTGAAAGTTTCTGCAATTTTTCTTTAATGTTTCTGAAAGTTTAGGCCTTACTAATTAGAGGAAATTTAAATTTAAAATGGGCCTTCCAAGAATAATAAAAACTCCATGTCATCATGTATTAGCCAATCAAAATTCTTTAAAAAAAAAATTTAATATAAATTTGGGGATAGGTATCATAAAAAAAAACTAGTTTTTTTGTTAGTAGTTTTGACATATCTCCCTGTGTTTTACTCAAATTTTGATTGGGATAGCTCATTGGATGTGAAATTCAATTCCGCATCCAATGAGCACCCACTCATCATACTTTAGATGGGCCCCTCTACCCCAAAAACAAGAAATACTTGAAAAATCATGATGATGATGTCAGCATCATGTTTTTTTAGGTATTTCTTGTTTTGGGGGTATATGGGCCTATCAAAAGTATGTTGAGTGGGTACTCGTTGGATGTGGAATTCAATTCCGCATCCAGCAAGCTCTCATGATCGAAATTTGAGTAGAAACACAGGGAGATATGTCGAAAATACGAACAAAAAAATAGTTTTTTCTTTTCTCCCTACAAAATCGATAAATATTATTTTATTATTTTAACTATTATTTTAGTAATTTTCCTTAGGAGGCCCATTTTGAGTTGAAATTTCCTCTAATCGGCATATCTGGTTTGTTACATTTAGGTATTATAACTTGGCACATGCTGTAAATGAAAAGATCATTAGACAACCATCCATGTTGCAGGCTGGAACTTTGAGAGATTATCAACTTGGAAGTCCTTCTTTTCTTATATTACTTAAATTGAATCTCATATAACATACTAGATTATATCATTATATTTTTGCATCATCTGATTGATGAAATCACTTGATGCCCATTTAATTTCAAGTGCAGATTGAGCTTCAATACCAGTTTAAGTGCGTTTCATTGTAGTTATGCTTTTGCACCTTTTTGAAACTCTTGATTGTTTTGGAGTTCATGATGTTAAGTTGATTATGATTGCAGGTTGGGTTACAATGGACGCTTTCCTTGTATAACAACAAATTAAACAGAATTCTTGCAAATGAAATGTGTCTTGGCTAAGAGTGTACAAGTAAAAAAGGGGGCCATTGAGTATGAAGAGCCTGTTGTTGAGGCTTTTCCATTGAGTATGAAGAGCCTATTGTTGAGGGTTTCATGCTGTTAAGTATGGTTTTGAAGCTGACACACGATCTAAGTATGGATTATCATCCAAGTACAAGTGGGATGGTTTGGCCATTGTAATATTTTGAAAAGTCATCGATGTACTAGAAGAGTTTTATGTAAAGTTATATGCAGATAGTTTTCGAGAAAACTCATATTTATTATAATACTTGACATTTCATATAATATAATTTGTGCGGTTAGAAATTGATATGGTTGTATTTTATATTATTTATAAGTGTTTTAATTAACTAATTAATGTGACATTGCATAATTCACATGTGTATTAGATGATGATAAATAATGTATGATTCTTTTTTTAATATAAACATAATATCGTATTAAAAATTTATATTGATTAATAATGGACACCATTAAAACTACTAAAATATAATAACCAGACATAAACCGACAAAAAATGACTAAATTAGTGACCAATACATGAGATTAATGACCAAAATTTGCATATAAAATGACCAAAAAATTGAGAGATACGTGTCCAAATAGTGAGATATAAATGACCAAAAAACCGACAAAAAAATAGTGTTGGTGGCTAATTTATAGTCTTTTATTACGTGACCAAATTTGGTCATATTCTAGTTTGTCATGTGGTCATTAATTTGGTCATAAATGTGGTCATATATTTGGTGATTGATTCAAATATATGACCAAATTAATGACCAAATATATGACCAAATTAATGACCAACTCACAAGCAATAAATGACCAAAATAAAAATGACCAATTTTGGTCGCATAATAAAAACCCGTAAATTAGCCACCAGCGATCGCCAAACCAAAAGTGGTCATTGATATGCGGATTTTCATCATTTTTTTGTTACTAATATCTCATTTTCCATTAGTGCTTCCATAATAGCATACTAGATAACACCAAAAAGAGCCTCCGAAATATCCTCCATAATAGAACCTAACATAATGCCATGTATAGAGCCAGGGATTATGTCAGGAATTGTGCCATGAATTGCATGAGGAAAAACATCCAAGATAACACCAAGTATAGATCCAAGTATAGAGCTAGGAATTGCGCCTAGAAAACATCCAACATAGCACTGGGTATAGAGCCAGGTATAGTTCTTGGAATACCGACATAAATTTCGAAAGAAACTACACTATGAATGATGCTAGGTTTAATGCCGCGAATTGCTCTTGTATTAACCCTGATTAACCCCTAATTACCAAAACTCATTACCTAATAATTACCCCTAAACGACCGTTAACTACCTGTAATTAATCACAAATTTCCCTTCAATGATCACTAATCAAGATGACCCTTAATTTCCCTTCATTTACTACCCATAATTACCCATAAATGACCCCTAACTATATGCGGGGCCCGATTCCATCACATAGGCTGTATAAAGGGATTTTTTTGACTTGTGAGTGGGATATGGTGGCCATTTTGGATTCTAAATTAAAATTTATTTGTTGATGACAATGATGATGATGATAATTTTAAATTATTCTTTGATGATAATCAAAATAATTGTTGGAAGCTTAATAGTGTTGGGATGATGATGATGATGATGATGATGACGACGAAGACGACGACGACGATGATGACGACGGCGGCGGCGGCAGCGGTCTATTAGACCTTAGAAAGGAAAGGAGTTATTTGGTTTTATTTAGAGTTGTATTTCTATGCTGAGAAGGGTTTAAGAGCAGCTTTCCTAAATAACCATAGTTATGATGAGTTAAAAGGTTAGGAAGGTCTGTATTGTGTCAAATATTTTGAAATGGCACTCTAATGTGGGTGTATGCAAGAAATTATATGATAACGTGGTTTTATTCTTCAACCAAGTCTTTATCTCACAAAGATAACAAATTATTTTATCCTGTGACATTTTAGGAACTCTCCAACGCCTTGTTTCACTATGGAAATCATGAGAGTTTGTACTATTTTAGAAATGTTGATTCTCTTCTTTAGACTAGTTAGAATAGAGAGACATTTTTTATCTTCTAGATTAAGGTTGATCACCTCCTTATAATAACTTAATTTTCTCTAACCGTATAACTCTTTATGCTAACTCATCTTATTCATAAATTTTGATGTAATAATACTTTTAATATTATTGATAATTTGCAAATTGTCCTCTTCCTTGACTCCACAATGGTTTAACTGAGATTAGTAATCTTTATGCCAACCTTTCTTAAGTATGGAGATTTAATGTTTTATTTAAACTTTAATTATATTAATAAGAAATTTAAAAATATTGAAAATCCGTTCAAATTTAAAAAATGAAAAATGATATTATTTATGACAATTTATGTATGTCATTATCAGAATTGTACAAAGGCACTTTCCACAACATATTATGATGGAGAAGTCATGTGACATTTTAATAAAAACAATAAAATATTAAGTAAAAACAATATAATGTGAATCCTAACTTAAAGTTAAATATATAATAAAAACAATAAAATATTAAGTAAAAACAATATAATGTGAATCCCAACTTAAAGTTAAATATATATATAATATATATTTAACTTTAAGTTAGGATTCATATTATATTGTTTTTACTTAATATTTTATTGTTTTTATTAAAATACCATGTGTTTCATGGATTCTAGTGGGACACTCCTTATTGTGTGTTGTATGGAATATTTATGGTGTGTTCTTCATATGAAGCTCTAGATGTTTTCAATTAGATGTCTTATATTTTCTATTTTACTAATTGATATTGCTTTCAACGACTACAAGTTTTTTGCTTTGTAGAATTAATTAATTGATATGGATATTATGGAATTTGTGTATACTTACCCCTTTGTAATTTATACATGTTACTGTTATAATTGTGGTGGCTTATATCTTTTATGATTAATTTAATATAGTTTTATGGCCATCTTAAATACATTTTAGAATTTATTAAGAGATGATAGGGATCAAATACTTGGATCAAAATTTTCTTCAAGTTTATGCACTCTAAAAAAAATTGTACCTTGAAGGAGTTGATCCCTATCGATGCATGATAAAAACAAGAGTTAAGATAGATTTACATTGATTTTATATAATTTTATAATTTTGATTATTATAACCAATTAAAAAAACCTTCATTTTACAACTTCAAATTTTATGCAATTTAATTTATTAATTTTACATTTATTATAATAACATAAAGTAGTATAAGTAAGTGAAATCATTCAAATACCTATTTTTTTTCTATCTATATTTTGATTTTGTGTTATGTTATGTTTTATTGATGGTTGAAAATTGTAAATTATATTTATTTTAAGAAAATAGACTATATAGTATTAGACACTATTTGAATTGTGTTAATTATATCTACATGCTACATTTGGTATTGAATTAAAGTTAAGACTGGTATTGAATTAAATTTACGATTTGGTATTAAAGTAAGGTTAAGAATATTTTAGAGGACATATAAGTTAAATGAGGACTCAAAGAAGATGTCATAAGCATGAAAGATATAAAAAATGAAGAAAACAGTAGAAGGATAATTATGAAGATATAAAGGTGATTAAGGAGAAGAATAAGAGAAATGGAAGAAAAAAAATATCTTGAGAATAGCTGCTAAACTTTAGAAGAGGGAGATAAAACAATTGAATTTAAAGATGTAGATGCCAAATGCGAAATATAATATACGAGAAAAAATTTAAATTTCCTTTTATTATATGTTTGAAGTCTTTGACATCGATTAAAACTAGTCAAACGAGATGAAACATTCTCTTTAATTTGAAAAAATTGGAAACTCTTAAAAATTGACGTTCTCCATGACATTTAAACTGAATTTAAAAGAGAAAATAAAAGTCTGTAAGCTGGATCAAGATTGTAGAATGCTAAAAGAGGACATATAGAGGAGAAAGAAAATGTTTAGAATGAAATTCAAATATAGTGCTATGGGATTAATACCATTATTGATTTGGATATAAGAACAAAAATATATAGTTATGTTTAAATACTATACCATTATTGATTTGGATATAACAACAAAAATATATAGTTATGTTTAAATATAATAAGAAGGATTGGAGTCTCATGAAAAGATATCCATAGCCATATGCACTACTTTGATTTCAATGCAAATATAAAACCAGGGTGGTAAACTAGTGCAAGATGTCATTTATATACTGGTAAATGCAATTATGGTACTCTATGTTACATTGGACCCATAGAGGTTTGTGACTTGTTAAAAATACCATGATAATATGCTAGATATATAGTTCATGATGGAAGAAGAATACATATACCATTACCAAGGATGATAAGACATTCTAGTGATTGCCAATGAAAGAAGAAAATTCCAAAGAGACTCAAACTATTTGGTTACTTAAAAATGAATAAAGTTTAGCTAAACCTCACATGTTTACATGAGGCTATGAAAATTTACAAAGAAGACCTAAAATTTAAGAACATTCAAAGGTTCAAATGGAGGGTAAAGTACATTTATACCATTTTAAAGAGGGTAAAGTACATGTATACCATTTTAAACTTAGTAGCAGTGAAATTGTTTTGGAAAGAGGGTCCCTAGTCCCAAAAACATACCTATTGCATTTTAGCATAGAATATTTTTTACGATGTTCCTTTGCAATAATTAGGACAATTTATAGTAAAAAAGCCTTATGTTATAGTCTATAAGTGGGTGATGTCATCCATGCCATTCCTTTTTGAATCATTATAAAGGGAAAAACTTTGTATTTGTATTTATATTTATGCTTACTTATCTTATGGTTTCCTAATTGACAATATCATTTTCAATTTTGAATTTTTGTTTTGATCATTTCAAGGTTTAAGGTTTACTCGATAAAAACTCTAAAACAAAATATAAAAAAAAAAAGTGAACATATAAGGTAGAAAGACATTTCCTTCAAAGTGATGATCTAAATGTAGAAATAGTAGAGTATGAATGTCATTGCACACTAGAAATAATTTGTCGAGCTGTTGGGCCACGAAAGACTATATTATAATAGATAAATTGAAGAAAAGTTAACATATCTATGCGACCAAATAATGTGGGTGTGTATATACAACAAACTTAATAGAGATCACACCATGGATAATTTTAGGGGCTATATATAGCCCATGGGATACATTAAGTGGGTTACCAAAATTTAGTGGGATATTTTCTTATATGGTAAGGGTTTTTTCAACTAAAATATATTCTCCCAATAATTATTATAAAAAAAGTAAATCCAAAATGAATAGCCTCCCATATATTTATGAGGAAAATGAAAAAAAAAACTATTTTCTCCCTAGCAAAATCTCCCTGCAATCTATCTTTCGCCCCCAATTTCTGAAGGAATTCTAGTGAAATCATTCCTTCTCCCCAGATTTTCAGTAATGGAGATTCCCAAGGTTTAAGTTTCCCTCCATTTTCCTTTAAATTCATGCATATGGTTGCATTTGCCTATATTTTTAGTCAATTTCATGGGATACCTTCTTTGAGCCCTCAACTTCCAATATTGGAGACAAAATCAAGGGATATTTTGTTCTATATAGAGGCTACAATAATTCATCCTTCACTGACATCACATTGTTCTTGTAGGGTGAAGGTTCTTGTTAATGCATTTCCACTTTTCATTCTTAGTTTTCTCAACATTTTAGTCTTCGCATAACATCTCCATTGTCGAAAGCTCGGGTCTTGAAGGGGCATGTCACACATGCAATTTATTAAAGCATACAAACTCACATTGTGGTTTTTATCCAATAATTAACATGGTATGCTTTATATCACGGTTTTTATACTTTTTATCCATAGTTGCAATATATTATTATATTATAAATTTACCTTTTATCATGATTTTTATCATGGATACTTTTTTAGGCATGTTGAATTCTAGGGAACTTTTGATTCTTAGGGCTCATTCGATGTTATTAGGTTTTTATTATATCCTAGGAGTATTGGTTCCGTGAAAGTGTTATAGCACTCAGAATATATGATTTATTATATGCCTTGTCATGTTTGAACGATTGACTGGAATTTATATGTTGTTAGTGGATGTTGCTCCTGATGGAGAGATGCCACATGGTTTTTATATATTCAAAGTGAAGTTGACCCAATTGTTTAAAATGTGCTTATACTAGGATCTTGCTCTGCAATTATTATTGGATCTAAGGCATTAATGAGAGTGTATATGTTCATATTTTATATATGTTATTGTTGATGTTTGGGATGCTTGTAATATAAATGATTGCACATTGATTATAATGGTAGAGATATAGTGGAATGGTCATTATTTTGGTCATCTTCTTGTACCGTTGTCCAAATAATTTGAGTAGATTTTTTTTTGTATTGATAAGTTCGTGACCGGTATATTTTTTATTTGTATTGATAAGTTCGTGACCGGTATATTTTTTATTTGTATTGCCAAGTTTGTAATTTTATCTGTGACCTAATTTTTTTGGGTTCAGTACTTCTTTAACAATTTTTTTGTAAGGATCATTCGTAAGTAAAATGTTTTCTGATGATTTGTTTTGATGTCTAATTGCTATCATCATCTAGAAATGGATCTACTTATGTATGGTAAATATATGATTTAGTTGGAATACGATACTTCATTTCCATCATGATTGAATATAATATGTATAGGGAATGTTTTACCTAAGATGTAGACATTATACTATTTGATATCTAGTCTTTGGCAATCAATGAGGGTGCTAAAACGATTTTACCACATTTTGCATGCTTTCATAAATTTGAAGGAGATGGATATAAACACCTCCTCATTTTATGTGAGAAATTGTAGCCTTTAGTTTTAATGACATGTGTGATGATGCATTAGTGTGGTTTCTATTCTTGTTATTGTATGTTCTTATTTCTAATAACCATTGCAAGTTTCTAACTAACACTAAAAATTATAAATCAAATTACATAATTCATATTTTGATTTTCAACAAAAGAAAGGAAAAAGTGACATCCATATCTATAAATAGATAAGTAGGTTATTTTTTTCTTAGAAGGTAGCTTAAAAATTAGATATTTGGAAAATAAGCTAATTGGGAATTCATACTATATTAAAGTTGTGGGTCTCTATAATAATCCATGTTGTAATAATGGTTCATTGGTTCCATAATCACTCCATAGTGTAAAGTTTTCAATTCTATCAGTTTGTTGGTATGTCAAAATTTTGGTCCCCACATGTCCATTGGATAATTAACGAATGATATAAAGAGTGGAGTCCCCACTTTCCTTTCAACGAGTTGGTTTAGTTGTGTTTCACCAACACCTCTAGTTGTGAGTGACCCAATAC
>LPNX011058020.1:15896-58978 GCA_001517045.1 Pseudotsuga menziesii | reverse complement strand
ATCCGCACAGGTCTTTTATAAACCCGCCACACTAAAACTTTTTTCATTTCGAAGTATATATTTTTGACAGTGATAAGCACTAGCAGCAGTGGAATTCACGCACAGGATGAAAGCAATTCTCTTTTTATCAATATTCAGCTCGGAGGATGGAACAATATTGCTCAGGAAGCTGGCCTACATGGGCATTTTTCAGCCATCAAGACAAACAGTCTATTAGGACTAGTCTGGTCTTTTCAGATCCCAGAAGGGAGGAACATCTACATCAGAATAGATGTAAGAACATTTTGTAAATCTGCATATAGCAGGAACATAACACATACTATATCTACTATGTAACTTTTGATTAATAAAAATCAACTTTTTTTCTTTCAGGAAAAAAATAACATCCCGACGAAGGAATAAGAACATCTCCCTTGGGGTACATCAGTAAAATACATTTAGAATATCCTTTGAAGTTACAATATTTCAACAGTTGGTTGTGTACATATACTTATTTGATGGTTATAAACGATTGAGCTTTAGAATGGGTTTACATACGGTGGCTTGGTCATGTATCTATAATAGCATATACTAACTAAAGGAAAACAGTTGTAAGCAATTATAGAGTACAAAAATGCATATTTGGTGGAACTAACACATTTTGTATGATATAGTAAAATAAAATTAAAAAGAAAAAGAGAAAGATTTTTTCTTTTTACCCCTTTCCCTTAAATTACTTAAGGAAATTGGGTTTGTTACTATTAAAATTGACCGCCAAAAAACCAAAACATGAGAACAGTGTCGGGTTCTCATCAAGTTGTATAATTTGTTAACTAAGGATGTCACATTTTTTGAATATGCAAAAACCAATTTTTATCCGTACTAAAAAATAATTTAGATTCCAATGAAAATGAACAGACTATCAAGAAACAAGTGATCAACCCTCTTATCATAAACATAAATGCTATTATTTGATCCTTCTATTTCCACCTTTAATACTTTCCTGCTATCAACAAGAAAATCTCTAACATTAGATAACTCATAAATGAATGAATATAGATAATATCTCACTTTGAACAAGAGCAAATATTTTATCAAAAGTTTTTCCTCTCTCCTCTTTTTCCTTCTTTCTCCTTGTGCCTCCCTTTTTAGCCTTTGCAAAGAAGTTAAGGTAGTTCTAAATTACTTTTTAGTTAGGTTATTTTAATAATATAAGGCAATATTTAAATAAATAGAATAAATGGAGCATAATATATAATAGTAGGTGGGATCTTATCGTCCATTTATTGTTCCCAAACATTTACTTCATCTTTCAAAAGAATATAACATATTCCAAGCCAAAATATTCATAAAAAATTATAAACATGAGATATAATAAAAATATTCCATCATAATCATGATGCTTCCCAAATAAGTCAAAAATCAAAACTATCATGTCCAAAATTAGTCATCCCTCAAGCATATCTCAAAATATATTCACACGTGCAAACATACTAAATAAAACCTCATACACATATGCCTTGTGAGAAGTAGTTGGCCTTGGTCCACTTCCTTGCGAAGTTGTCTTTTTGTTTGACTATTCCTTTTGTTTCATTGATTCTTCCCTTTGATTAGCTAATTCTACATCACCAGGGGTGGTGTCTTTATCTCCCATATTAACTTCTGGCATGAAAGGGTGAGAGGTAATGGAATGGGAGGAAGCCTCAGAAGAACTGGACTTGACAGATAATGTATACATTTTGCCTTTGGCGTTGAGTGATGGATTGGGTGAATTTTTTGGCTCAACATTTGGCTACAGACGTCGAACCTAAGATACTATTGAAATTAATCACTGTGTATGTTTCTCAGGTGGTGGAGGTGGAGGCAATGGAAAATACAGAGTGGTCCATCCACAAATAATAGATGGACGATTAGGGACAATTTGGTTCCAAACATCTTTATTTGGGGTTCAAGATGCATGGACACATGTGGAGGCACACGATATCCAAGGATGTTAGGCTGAGAATGAGATGCAAGTCTAACATAGGGTCTGGGAGCTAGAACATGGCCTTGGCCAACCAAGTTTAAGAATCCAGTTTGTAGAAGCTAAATTCTTTTAAGTCTGCATCAAAATGTATGGAAAACCTCAATATTTTATTTCTGCCACCTTGCAAAGGGGGTTGTTGACCTATACCCTAATTATATTTTTTACCTCTATTTCCACCTCTATTGAAGAAACTCATTTACAATGATGAAAAGCAAGATCAGGGAAAGTACTCAAAAATGGAAAAATATATCAAATAATTTTGCAATTAAAATAGTATATTTATGGATCTGTATCATGACAATCAATCATACATGCAATAAAATTACAAGGGAGCAGCAGAATGGGACACCACAACATGGTTAAAACAATTTTTTTTCACCAACTAAAATCATTAATATCTGCTAACATTCTTTTTTAACATGGGAAAAAAGGTATCATAAGGAATGTGAGTGTACAAAATGGTGAAAGTGAGTGAGGAGAAAAGGAAATGGTACATGTTCAAAGAATCCAATAGTATCCAACTACCCAAAAGATATCCAATAATCCCAAACAATGACAATCAATAATTGGCGGCTTCAATCATGAATTTGACAACTCCACACAATCATATAAAATCCATTGTACAACTTTATTTAATAACAATTTATGAGCCCATATATCCTTAGAATTGATTTAAGACACATATTTTTCTAGTGAGTCTTCCTTGCATAGAATATGATTATTTAATATGATTGGCATCATCTCTTTATTTATTTGGTCATCTAAATAAGCAACCAGTAAGGTGACTGAATTATCACTTTAATTTTCCAAACAAAACCAAATCAGATTTCACACTTGAGTGAATAATGATCAATGAAGTGTTGCCCAAAACCATGCATTAATATCATCATTTCTATGTGGATGTAGCATGTAACTGATATATTTTATGCCCAAACATTAAGAACTTATATTATAAACTTTACAAAATTTGCATACATAGTGATTGGAAATTAGCTTTTGACATTGGTGAAAACAAAATCACATCCATCACCACATAACCATTTCTATTTGGATTTGTATTCAAATTTTGACAAACATACTAAATAAAACCTCATACACATATGCCTTGTGAGAAGTAGTTGGCCTTGGTCCACTTCCTTGCGAAGTTGTCTTTTTGTTTGACTATTCCTTTTGTTTCATTGATTCTTCCCTTTGATTAGCTAATTCTACATCACCAGGGGTGGTGTCTTTATCTCCCATATTAACTTCTGGCATGAAAGGGTGAGAGGTAATGGAATGGGAGGAAGCCTCAGAAGAACTGGACTTGACAGATAATGCATACATTTTTCCTTTGGCGTTGAGTGATGGATTGGGTGAATTTTTTGGCTCAACATTTGGCTACAGACGTCGAGCCTAAGATACTATTGAAATTAATCACTGTGTATGTTTCTCAGGTGGTGGAGGTGGAGGCAATGGAAAATACAGAGTGGTCCATCCACAAATAATAGATGGATGATTAGGGACAATTTGGTTCCAAACATCTTTATTTGGGGTTCAAGATGCATGGACACATGTGGAGGCACACAATATCCAAGGATGTTAGGCTGAGAATGAGATGCAAGTCTAACATAGGGTCTGGGAGCTAGAACATGGCCTTGGCCAACCAAGTTTAAGAATCCAGTTTGTAGAAGCTAAATTCTTTTAAGTCTGCATCAAAATGTATGGAAAACCTCAATATTTTATTTCTGCCACCTTGCAAAGGGGGTTGTTGACCTATATCCTAATTATATTTTTTACCTCTATTTCCACCTCTATTGAAGAAACTCATTTACAATGATGAAAAGCAAGATCAGGGAAAGTACTCAAAAATGGAAAAATATATCAAATAATTTTGCAATTAAAATAGTATATTTATGGATCTGTATCATGACAATCAATCATACATGCAATAAAATTACAAGGGAGCAGCAAAATGGGACACCACAACATGGTTAAAACAATTTTTTTTCACCAACTAAAATCATTAATATCTGCTAACATTCTTTTTTAACATGGGAAAAAAGGTATCATAAGGAATGTGAGTGTACAAAATGGTGAAAGTGAGTGAGGAGAAAAGGAAATGGTACATGTTCAAAGAATCCAATAGTATCCAACTACCCAAAAGATATCCAATAATCCCAAACAATGACAATCAATCACTGGTGGCTTCAATCATGAATTTGACAACTCCACACAATCATTCAAAATCCATTGTACAACTTTATTTAATAACAATTTATGAGCCCATATATCCTTAGAATTGATTTAAGACACATATTTTTCTAGTGAGTCTTCATTGCACAGAATATGATCGGCATCATCTCTTTATTTATTTGGTCATCTAAATAAGCAACCAGTAAGGTGACTGAATTATCACTTTAATTTTCCAAACAAAACCAAATCAGATTTCACACTTGAGTGAATAATGATCAATGAAGTGTTGCCCAAAACCATGCATTAATATCATCATTTCTATGTGGATGTAGCATGTAACTGATATATTCTATGCCCAAACATTAAGAACTTATATTATAAACTTTACAAAATTTGCATACATAGTGATTGGAAATTAGCTTTTGACATTGGTGAAAACAAAATCACATCCATCACCACATAACCATTTCTATTTGGATTTGTATTCAAATTTTGACAAAATATTAGCTGATAAAAGCGATTCCATGTCGGACATATTTCTATTCAAAAATACAGGAGTATTAATGCTTATACCACGGTCTAAAATCTTATTAATTTCACTAATAGTCCATAAAACTTCAGAGGGTTTGTTATTCAAAAAAATATAGATTCTTAGTTGAAAGACAATCTAAGTATAGAATAAATAATAACAACTATAAGTTTCGACATTTCTGTATAACCCTCATCTCATGTTGAGATCATGGACAAGCAACAAAAATACATAACTGGAATATGCATAATTAACTCAAAATGTAGTGAATTGAATATGTAATGGCCCAAAGAAAAGACTCTCCTTATTGCTTTTAATATCAATCACTTTTGAGGAGAATGATTGACCTTTCAAGAGGTATGCAAAGTTTTAAATTTGCAATGCAAATCAATTAAACATTCTAATTGTACCTCAAACTCCATTTAAAAAACAAACAATCAACATAGATCACTTAGCCACTAATATTCCTCAATTGAAATATCGTTTCAGCCAGAGAAGAGAGGAGTCAAGATCACGAGGCTTGCATATAAACCTATGACTAATTTTAATAATAGTCCAAAGCATGTGCAATAGAATCAAAGGTTGCATGCCCTATGTAGGGATCAATGTTTACCAACTCAGTCATTTTTCTTTTAAAAAACAATTTCCAAACATAATAACAAGTGTGAGAAACTATTCCATGATTGGCACGATTATGTCAAGGCTTCAATACAAACCATCTCCTAAATTAAATAGAATTAGTGAGAATTAAATTTTATGTATGATATTTAAAGACTAAGTCGAGTCATTTTGCACTCCACTTTGGTTTAAATTACAAGCTTTGGTTGAGATCGTCATTCAAACTTATAGGGTGCATAGTGCAAATGTTTACCCGAGACAAAATTAAGCTGAAATTCTCCTTATGCCATAAAACATTTCTTGAATTGGTAATGACTATCAATATGAGTGATTGGTTACAAATATAGGGTTTTCAAAGTGGTGCCAATGCCTATTTGGAAGTCAAAGAGCATGCAAACAAAAACCCTTTCAAAAGCATTTGGAATGCATGTTCATGGTTTTGAACCCCGAACTATAAAACAAACAACGAATTCAAACACGAGCATGGTATATTACTTAAATCCTTCAAAATTTTATGATAGTGGTGATCTTTTAACCCCAACCAACAATCAAACCAACTCAAGAACGAAAAGAATTAGCATATTCTTAGCTTTTTCAAATTTTAATCTTTGAACATATGCTTCCAAAGCATTAAAGCATGCAAAGGTAAATGGAGAGTAAGAACACTATAGAATCAAATGCGAAACCAACAATAGCTTCCAAAACCGAGTAATGACTGATATATCCTTTATCACATAAACATTAACTACCGTTTCAAATATGAGAATGCCATCAACTTGAAATCGAATCATTTAAATTTCGAATTTTTTTATCATTTGAGGGAACATGGAAAAGGAACAAATGCAAGCACAATAACAATCATGCAGATCCAAAATAAACTATCATGCAAATTCAATTTTTGATATGGAGTTAAGTGTCAATTTACATACGTTTCAAATCTTTTCAAAACCTTGTCTTGAACAACGATAAAATTGAAGGCACAATTCCCAATAAATTACTATAGCATTCATTGGACCGTACAACCTGATCATACAATCATTATTGCAGGTTGTACAAGCATAGAAATCGATGCAGATTGCAGGCACAAATTTCGAGACAATTTTTTTCTGCATTTAATGTTGGGTAGAATTTGTACAATCCATACCTGGAATAAATTATGAGAAACTTGATGTGTATATTTCGCACGTGTGAGTTGACTGTGAGTATATTTGGCACATTTACAAATGAATGAGGGTTTCTGAAATTGTTTTGGTGTTGTGGAAGAAATTATGAGTTGTTGAATTTCTGATATTTTTTCTCTCATAAATAAAATTCTTTCTGTGGGTTTTCCTTTGGTGAGGGTTTTCCCTGGGTTTGGCCCTAAAATTTTGTGTTGTCACACTTATCTTCAGATTGAAATTGAGTGCATTGTTGTTTATGATTAAACTATCAGACAAATTCATTTTATGAATTATTAGTTCAGAAAAGTAATAAATCAAATTTGCAGTCAAAGTGTTTGATAAAAGTCCATTAAAAGGTTTTGTGGTTCTCTATCAAATTTGTGAAAAAACTAGCTGAAAAGTCAAGAATGTTGCATTAACATCTTACGTACTAGCGCATTGAATGCAAGGTTAAGTGCTCAAAGCCACGTTCACTGCACTTTCCATAACCAATGTTCATTAACCAATTGAAATATCATGACTATGTTGAGTGTATGTGCCATGTCACTCGATGCAAAACCCACTTTTTACAATGTAGATCGAATTGAGAGCTAATAAATGAGAAAATCATTTCATATTTCGTGATCCTGACACCATATCATTCTTTACCAATCAAAGCATTGACATATGCATTGACATTCATCCCACCACCTTTTCAAACTTTGGAGCTTACTTTCATCACCATTAACATATAATAAGCAGTTAATATAAAACCAATCTAAATAGTGGCAAAGATCCACTAGCCATGATAAGGTAGACATGTATATAGTAAAGTTCTATTTTTGCTAGGTTAGAAATTAATATATGTTTAGGACAACCAAATACATATCCAATCTCCCCTTTACCTTTGTTAACATAACCTTTTAAATGAAACCAAGCTTTAAATGTATGCTGGATGTATTGAAGATTTAAAACAATATCACTTTATTGTGAAAGTAAAACATTCCAAGTGCAAAGCAATGCCAACAATTCCAAACTTGACTTGCAACTTGGGCATTAATAAATATTGAACTTTCATATGAATACAATATTCAACTCAAGTCACAATAATTCAATCACATCATTGCCATCCTTTGGAATAATTTGCAATATCAAAAAACCAGAGAACATGATCCTAAAACCAAAAAATGTAAACCACCTTATGGAAATCCAAATTGCAATATGAAACAACTTTTCAGCATTGGACATGTCACCTACTTTTAGGGGGTCCCACCTAACTATTAATATCATATATAAATATTTTATAGGCCTTGCAACAGTTTGCAGGCTAATATTAGGTGATGAAAAAAAATTCAATTTTTTGAGTCAACATGTCCACATCACATGCCGTGTCACTATAAGGAACAACAACATCAAATCTTCCCAACATTAACAATTCCAAGGCAATGACCACTTCAATAATAGGACATCAACCTACCCAATCAAATTTGCAACATGAACCTTTAGTAGGCCCTCTCTAATCAACACTGTAACATAAACCTCTAGTAGGCCCTCTCTAATCAACATTGCAACATTAACCTCTAGTTTATCTTGAATTCTATTTTTCATGGCACTCATTCCTTTCATAGCATGCAACATTTTTGCTTGCATATCCCCTTCCATCACTGTCTCTCCCTAGCCACATTGTTCATTAAGATTGCCTTTTTTAGCGCCTTATAAATTCCATATGATTACACAGTTGTAACCCGTGTAAAATGCTTCATGATTGTAGCTTTTTATTACATGAGGAATGAGTTTAAGAATGTTCAACTTGCATTTAGTCAGTAGATGATCATACTTGTCTAATTTTCCATCTATTGTAAGATCTCATGCTTGATTATCACTTTGTCATCTAATATGTCCCAAATGAGAGAGGTATTGCACAACCTCCTATAAAGGGAATACAATAGTGCCAATGCCATGTAGTTGTGGATTTGTTATAAACAAAATCAACTAAAGGGAGGTACTATATCCAATAATTTTGTTGATCCATGACATATACATGGAGCATGCCATATATTACTTGATTTACTCTCTTGGTTTGATTGTCGGTCTTTAAGTGCTATGTTGTGTTGGCTTTTCAATCTTGGAGAAACCCTTCACAAGCACCCTATATTGTTCCAATAACCACATTAATTTATGCACTTCCTAATTTGTTTTTTGGTTATGGCCAACCATAATGGACTCATTCTTGGTAAGGATGACTATAAGTATATCTCCTAAAATGTATGTGACTTAAATAGTGAATTTTAGGCTGAAAGAATGAACACTTAGATATATTAGTGTAAATATCTTTTTCTCCAATAGATTGAAAATATAAACTCAAATTATCCCCATATTCCATCAAGATCCATGAGTAAATGAGTATATAATCTAGGTACATTAACATTTAACCTACGATTGTGTGTGCAAAATTTCAAACCTTGAATCTTGGTATTGGAAAAACTATCCTAGTAACTAGGGCCAAGATTACTAAACAAAACAATTCATAAACAACATACTCTAATTTCCTACTCAATTAGTCAAAACCAAAATTCAATGAGGAATAAGGTAGAAATATACATGGATTTCAGTGGTTGTATCCTTCGACGTGGATGCTTTCCAATCTCAAGTCTCATCTTAAATTGAACTTCGTTTGGCAAACAATACAACCGATACACCTTACTCAAATCAAATTGGCTACTTTAATCACCAACTAATCAAGCAAATTGATCTCTCATGTTAGAATCAATCCTCTTTCCAAATAATACACATAATGCAAACACCATAATGAACAATAGCATTTGCGGGAGGGAAATAAGAGTGGTATTTTTTATTATTATCAAGAGGCAAAAATAAAGTACAATAAATCACTCAAATATTTGATGCAATGAAATTCCTTCACTAGACTCAATTCCTCCTTCCCAAACGACTAACATGCCTCCAACAAACTCTCTCTCTCTCAATCTTCAAATAAAAACGATGATCAAGGTCCCCTCTCACTCTTGGAGGCAGGGATACTCATAAATATGGACTTCTGAGAGGAAGGTCACTATAAAAGTTGTTGTCATACTCCAGATTCCAAAGCTTTTGCATGTAGATATAGTGATGGTTTTGTTCCCTTCTTCATGTTTGAGACTTGCTTTTATGCTTGGAGGAAGTTGTTCAAGGAGTTGGGTCAGGTGTAACAAAGCCTAGGTGGTATGGGAATGACCTTTAGCCAACGGAAACACACATGTGAGCGTATGTGTTTTTATTTTTATTTTCATGCTTTGATATGTATACACATGTTGCTAATAGATATGTATACACATGTATACACCAATGTATGCAAGCCAAATTTTGATTTTTGAAGGATTTGTCACACATTTGTATGTGTGAAAGGGGTGTAAGGGGGTTTAACCATTACTGAGTTTCATAATGCTATAACATATGCCCCATAATGTATGAGTTTATAAGAGATTTCGATGGTTAAAATGCATTATAAAATGGGATGAAAACTTGATGAGTGGACCCGTGCAAGGTGCACCAAGACTAGATCAGAAAATGCATCTGCAAACAAGAACCAAGGATAAAAAAACTTGTTTCCTGATGCAGGNCCAACTGAGTTCAGCTTCTCTGTCCTAAACTTGGATGTGTCTCGAAGTTCACAAACCCGGATTGATTTTAAATTCAAGTTCTGATTAACACTGATAGATCAGATCCCAACAGGCATACCCATGCTCAGGTGTAAATAAGCATGACTACTGAATCAAGTACAATGTGGATCCATGAAGTAGATAAAAATGTTGAATCATGGTCCCGAAAAATATACATAGTGGATCCATGTTAAAAGTAGATCTTAGCCACAAACAAATACACATTGGATCTATGTCTTAGTATATTCCAAGAGCACAACTGGAATTGAAATGAGTGTAAATTGGTTCTCTACATAGTACCAATGTTATTTAGTGCATGGTATAGTCTTTCACAACTCAAGCAATAGAATTATGATAGTGTTATTGGAGCCTAAGGTCTTTTTCCCAAACCACTGATATGTACATGTTCTTACCATGTGAATAAATGAACTGAAGTCGAACACGTGGAACATTGTTTGGTTACCAATCATTGATGTATAGTATTAACAAACATGTGACAACCCAATGACGATGATATTGGGAGTTAATGTATGTAGCATATTCTAGAAACTGTGAATAAGGGAGTTTCCATTGAACACTTGTAGAATATATTAATCATGAGACATTGATGAAATCCCAATGTAAAAAGAGAGGAAACCTATCACTAATGTTTGCAATCCCCAAGGTGCTAAAAGATATATAAATCTCATTACCAAAGTAAAATGAGTTGGTTTCAATGGGAAGAGATGCATTGGAATGGAGGCATTAAGGCATCACACATAGACAAACATGAGCATATATCAAGAACTATTTGTTTTGGATAGATTTTGGATAAAGTTTTGTAGGAACACAACACCTCTCGCATGCACTAAGTGTGAATATTGCAGGAAAGAGACCCCCCTGAATAATGACCAATAGAATATTGACAAGGGATAGGAATTCCATTAATGATGAAATGGAATCCAAGGTATAGTACAAATCCCAAAATGTGAGTAAATATATTGCAGTTGAACACAATGGGACATCACTAGGTCAAATACCAATGATGAGGTGTCATTGATCGAGTGTAATGTATCCTATTGATGATGTAAGCAAGGCCACAATTCTAAGGATCCTACATCATCTTCTTATGGAAATGTGTCACCATCAATGATGTAATGTCTCTTTTTCAAAATTTTATTAAATGACCAAGTTTTTACTTTTTCCCCAATTTCAAGCTTAACTAGTTTTGATGTCTAAACCTCCAAATTGGCCCAAATGCTCCAAAATTTTCTATGAAGGTACATGAATGATATTATAAATTAAATATTATGTTAATAGATGTTTAATGACCCCCTAATTACTTCTGAAAACTGTTTAATAATCTGTTCAAAGTAGGATTCTTTACTAGCAAATCGGGGCTCCAATTCCCCCTGGGTAGTTGCTGGAAATGGCTTCACAAATGATCCCAAAGTCACTCAAATTTATGAAAAGAGGATGGGGATGTGTAAGGTACCTTTTAAAAGTCTCATATTCATCATGGTTCAGTTTATACAGGGTGTTATGACTCTTTCCAAAACAACTTCCAAGTCACAATTTCGACCCTTGGGGAAAATGCACCAAATCTTCTCCCAATGCAACAAAAATTAGCAAAATGGATTCCAATGCTTAAGTACTGAACATGAGACTTGAAATACAAATTAATTACAGTCTTTTAATCATATATATATCATATATACATTCTCCCATTCAAAATAATGAACATTGTCATAGTATACATCAATGTAGCGGGGAAATGGTCATTGTTTGCTCAATAATAATCACTTTTCCACACAACCATTTGATATTTCGACCTGGTACTTTCTGATAATGAATAAAATATCATACTTATATTATTACAATCAGTAATGGACAATGAAAATTTTCTCCCAATTCGAAATCATTAGCATTACAATGGTGCACAACAAGATAGTGGGGAAATGGCACTATTTCTTCATTATTTAACAATTTTACATGAAATATTTTGGAATTTATACCTGAGAGTATTCTGAAATTGAAATACAGATAATTTAAATCAGAACATAAAATAATGGAGCATTAGAAGCTTCCCCAAAGAGATCAATATCCCACCCAAAGCGCAATCCCTCCATGAGCAAGAATATGCCATAAAACTAGAAATGGTTGAGATAAAGTGCTGCACTAGAAGAATACAAATTATTCACTGTATATTACACCTGAAAATAAGACTCCATTAAATCTCCATGAAATACCTGATCGGCCTCTCCAAACACCAACTTGGATGGGAATCTTTCACCCTAGAAATTGGCTAAGGCAAGAAAACTAGTCATCCACTAGCTCTCACAATTCACAAATGATAAAAATGAATTCTCTTGGTTGATTACTATATTCTATAAAATTCCTTAGCCTTCTAAGGTTCCAAATACACACACAAACTCAATCCAAGTCGAATTAGGGTGTGTGCTCATGAATTGACACGTGTCCCCTCTTTCCTAGCCTTCCACCTTCCCCAAATTCGAGTAGGATCCCATTGAGCTTCCCAAAATCACATGAGAGCTCTCTTGGATAGTATATTTTGACCTGACATGTAAAATATGTCAAATTTCAGCCTTCATATCTGCTTTGTGTCATAGGTTTCATAGCATCTTCATCATTGTTGTCATAGAGCTAGGGAATCTAGTCCAAGTGTCTCACTGGCTCCAAAATGACTCTTACTTTCCCATGTAAGTTACATTTCATCCCAAATTTGAAATATGATGCATATGGACAAGTTTATTAGACATCTAAATCATCCAATAACCTTTATTCTTCCCATGGATTCAAAATTACAAGAGGAGAATGCCATGGGGCACCAATTTTCTAGCTTGTGTGGGCCCCATAGTCTCCATGCGTCTCCATGCTCCATTGCCACTTCAATTTTCTCTTGTATTTATTTAATAAGATACATTATTAAAAATTTATCCCATTATAATGTCTTAATATCATTTATTGTCCCCCTTATTCAAAATCCCAAAGTTTCCAGCCCAACCTAGGAAACTAGTAATTTTCCTCCTTGGCAATTATTTGACCCCTAGCATCAATTTGGAAAACTCTCATGCATATGGGAAGTGTGATTAGGCCATTGTGACCCAATGAAAAATTTGGGACATGACAAATGAGAAGTGACCTTCTAGTGAGAAGCCAACGGGACCTTCTACATTAGCATGAGTCCAAACAATGGATATGATTATACTAAGACAAACTTGACAATAGGGAAGGCCGACATGCAACATCAAGGAATCTTAGGAATTTCTTACTCATATTTAGACTTCCTTTGAACAAAAAGTATGACAAATTTTGTGACTTGAGAAACAATTAAGACCCATGGATAGAAAATTGCTATAAAATAAACAATGCATGAGGCAATGAAAACTAATCCATTGAGAATGGAAGAGTAACCAACTAGAGGATTTTTGGACTCAAATCATGGTTCAATTTCTAAGGCCAATACTGAGACCCAATATGTGAAAACAAATGACACGAGCGATTTGTTGAAAGGAGACATGACTATGCTGCTCAAAGCATACATAGGACATCTAACTTCTTCCCCCCCTCTCCTTTTTCTAAAAATATTTGATTTTTTTGTCTTTTTCATATTAGAAAGCCTAAGAAAGAATACAAGAATGCTATATTTCAGTGGAGGATATGACTATTGCATGGCGTGAAACTATGTTCCAAGTGCATAGAACATAGCTATGGAAAAAACACAAAAATTGGATGTGCAGGATCTGAGAACTCATAAGGCATGTATTTTCTAGTAATGATTTCAATATTTGGCTACAATAAGTGCAAAGGATAGTGGCCAATGAGAATGCATAAGAGGTAAGTAACATATGGGGAAAAATGACAAACATTAAAATTGATAATATAATCAACAATAAGCCATGAAACAAATCAATAAAAACACAAAGTTTCAGGATCCCATATAGGGAATGTCTTGAAAATGCAATGACCCCACTTGAAAATTTTGGAGAAATGCACAAATTGGGCAAATTCAAGCTTAAGTAGTGACGACTCTAGGGGGTTCCAAATGGCACCTAATGGTCCTGAATTTGAAACGAACTGATATGGTGAGTATTAATACCTCCCAATAGACTCTTTTAACACTTTAGGACTAAATTTATACCTCTGAAACTTTGTTTGTGACTAAAAACAAAAAGAACAAATTTACTAGGAAATTGTGGTTAAATCCCCCCTAGGGTGAATGCCAAATTGGCTTCCCAACTCATGTATGAAACTCCCAAATTGGTTACCAGAGTATAGGTACTGATATAAGACATAAGAGGCTGTGATTACACATGGTTATTAGTTCTGAAAACTGGTTATAAAGTAGAACATTTGTATGATAACTTTCAATAAAATTTCTTAAGGGGAAATGCCATTGCTAGCTCCACTTTAATTGATAAAAAGTACATGAAATAGTTCAGAACATGACATTATGAATGGATACCATATAAAAAATATAAATTGATTCCTCAACAACATTTAACATCATATAAATTTCTTAATACATATCAGATATATAACTCCTTCGAAATGGAATCAAAACACATGAAAACTAGTTAATCAATAGCTTGGAAATGTGAGAATTTTTGCATATGTATTTCTGATATACCGACTTATAGAGTATTAATAGGGACACAATATTACATATCCAAACATCATGTACCCAATATTTGGCATCAACTATACGCATCCAAGCGCTAACACCACTCCAACAAGTGCGCCATCACATGAGATCGTGGGGAATGGTGAAATAGGAATGAGAGAATGGGGACATAGATGAGTCTTGGATTGTATCAAAATTCAATATGAAACTAAAAAATTCATTAAACTCCAAATTAGAGTTATGGATGGCCTCTCTATCAACTAACTTGGAAAGGAATCCAACTCCCTTGAAATTGGTTCACGAGCAGGGAGAGTGAACACCCACCGTGCAATGGAAAATTATCAAATGATCAAAATCCATTATCCTTCCTCATAAAATCCTTTTATTAACTTCATGAGGTCTCCTAAGGTCGAATTTACCTCCATGGGATTCCTCAAACTCATCTTAGTGGCTTAGTAACTCCTATGACACTTGTCTTCCTCTTCATGCTCTGATTCTTTCCCCAATTTGAACAGCTACCTCTAACTCCTGAATTCGACCTCTTGGTAGATATTTTTAGCCGTGTCATGTCATATTTGTCTTATTTCTGCAATCAGGTCTGAAATTTTCATACTTGTCATAGAATATTTCATCATTTGTTGTCATAGAGTGCATGGAATCTCCTTCCAAGTGGCACACATTGTTTTCTAGGCTCTTCCTATTCCATGGGAGTTACTTCCCCTTACCAACTCAAATTCCTTGGCTCATGATATGCTAATTGAAACCTCTTCACCTCCCAAGGAAGTTTCATTCCCCATGGATTCAAATTTGGATGAAGGTCATGCCAAGTGTAGGGGGGAATATAGCCACCCAAAGACTCCATGAGCCTCCAAGTGTCTCCATGAACCAATGCCACATTATTTTATTAACATTTATTATTTATATGAATCAATTTAATGTGGATATGGTAAACGAAGGTTATTTTGGGTCTTTTAGCTCCCTTATTACAAACTTTTATTCCTTCACCTCAACCTAGGTAACCAGTAGGTAGGAGAAACATTGTTTGCTAGTAGTCTTATTTGGATGGGAACATGACAATCCTACCCACCCAAGATTGTTTTTCCTCACGCAATGTCAAGTTTGGATTCTGCAAAATTTGTTCCTCTTCCCAAGTGGCTTCCTCACTAGGAAAATGCTTCCATTGTACCAAGTATTCCTTTATAGTTCTGCTTCTTAACTTCCATTCCCTTGTATTCACTATTCTTTTTTGAATGAGAATGATTTGTCCTTCATCATCCCAGGGAGGTAATGTTTATAAAAAAAAATATGCTTCCCTTTCACCTTTTTTAGACATGAAATGTGAAATACATTATGGATTTTACTTCATGCTGGAAGTTCCAATTCATATGCCACTTCTCCAACTTTTCGAACCACTTTGTAGGGACCATAAAACCTTGGTTTGAGATTTTCTGAACCTTTACCTTTTAAGGAGGTTTGTTTGTAGTGATGAAAAATCAAATAAACCAAGTCATTCACTTGGAAGTGTCTCTCCACTCTATGTTGATTTGCATATTTCTTTTGTTGATTTTGGGAAACCTGCAAGTTATCTTTCAAAACCTTCAAAATCTCTTGACTTTCTTCAATCCAATCTTTAGATTTTGGAGCTATACTATCCCTAAATATGTGGTCAATAAAGTGTATGCATAGTAACCATTAACTTATTTTAAAGGAGACATGCCAATGGACATATGAAAAGTAGTATTATATAAAAACTCACCGAAATGCAACCATTTGATCCATGCTTTTTGATTCCCACTAACATAGTTCCTCAAGTATCCCTCCAACCATTGATTCACCCTCTCTGTTTGGCCATCAGTTTGTGGATGATAGATTGTGTTAGGAGTCAAATTTGTCCCCACCATTTTGAAGAGTTCTTTCCAAAATGCACTCAAAAATATGTTGTCTCTATCACTAACAATGCTCTTTGGAAGCCCATGCAATTTGAAAACTTCTCTAAAAAATATCTCATCCACTTGTGCAACAGTGAAAGTTGTAGTAATAGCAAAGAAATGAGCAAATTTAGTGAGTCTATCCACCACTACAAATATGCAATCCTTACCAAGTACTTTGGGAAAACCAGTGATGTAATCCATGGAAATTCTCTCCCATTTTTGTTTTGGTATAGGTAAGGGGCACAAGAGACCAACTGGATGATTGTGCTCCACTTTGTTTTGGTGACATGTTGGGAATTCATGACCATATTTCAGAACATCATTCTTCAACCCTTTCCAAGAGAATATTTCTCTCAACATTCTATATGTTTTGAAGAAACCAGAGTGGCATGCTAGAGGAGAATCATGAGCTCTCTTCAAAACTTTTTTCTTCAAGCTCGAACCAGGGACCAAATAGATTCTATATTTGTAGTAGGTGATTCCTTACAAAACCTTATACCTATCATCATGGTTATTCCAATCAAAAATTTCACAAGCAAGCTTATCCTTGGAATATTCTACTTCTAATATAGTTTTCCAATCTTCTACAACATCCATTAGAGAAATAGAAGGTGTTCTAGATAAGACATCTGCTACCACATTATTCTTGCCCTTCACATATTAAATATCAATACCAAATGCTTGAATATTAATCACCCCCTTTTATTGCCTTTCATTTAGATCCTTTTGAGTGAGGAAGTACCTTAAGCTGTTATGGTCACTCTTGACCACAAACTTATTTCCCACCAAGTATTTTCTAAACTAGATCAAAGCATGCACGATGGCTAACATTTCTTTGTCATGTATAGCATGAGTGGGCCTAATGGTTAAGAGCATGTGTTTCCTCTTAGGAGGTCACAAGTTAAAATCTAGAGGGGGGTAGTCTATGTACACCTCTGTAGACTTTAGTAGTTAAATCACTGCGCAAAGGGCGGTCCCTTGTCCCACAAACAAGGGGGTCTCATACACCAAATTGGTGTCTCACTTTGCGGTGACCTTAAAAATAGATTATTATTATTATTTTAAAATAGAGTAAAGCTTCTCATGTGGTTGTAGCTTCCTAATCTCAAAATATATGGGTTGTTTTCATTGCTTTAGAACTGCTCCAATTCCCTCCCTGAATGCATCACACTCCAAGCCAAATGGTTTAGAAAAATCAAGCAATGCAAGAATATGACAATTTCTCATTACATATTTCATTCTTTGGAAAGCCTTTTCAAACTCTTCATGCCATAGGAAAGCATCCTTCTTTGTCAAATTAGTGAGTGGTGAAGTGAGTTAGGAGAACCTCCTCACAAATTTTCTATAGTAGGTACAAAGCGCAATGAATCCTCCCAATTCAGTGAGATTTTTGGGACGGGGCCATTCTATAATGGATTTTATTTTTTCCAAGTCCACCTTCACGCCATATTGACCAATGATATGTCCAATATACAAAAGTTATGGATAACCAAAATCACATTTTGACAACTTAGCAAACAAAGATTCATCATGCAAAAATTTTAATACCACTTCTAGATGATGCAAATGTTCCTTCCATGTTTTACTGTAAATAAGAATGCCATCTAAGAAAACTAGTACAAATTTACGAATTTGCTTATGCAAGATATTGTTCATGCATGACTGAAATGTGGCAGGAGAATTTGTTAATCCAAAAGGCATGGCAAGAAACTCAAAGTGACCATAGTGACATCTGAAAGTAGTCTTTGGTATGTCTTCCTTCCTCATTTGAATACGATGATACCCAGATCTAAGGTCAATATTTGAGAAGAAATTTTCTCCATGGATATCATCCATGAGCTCATCAATCCTTGGTATGGGATATCTATTCTTCACTGTCTTCTTGTTCAATGCTCTAAAATCAATGAACATCCTCAAGGTTCCATCCTTTTTCTTTCCCATAACAACTGAAGAAGCATAAGGGCTTGAACTAGGTCTTATGAGACCCAATTCCAAAAGTTCTTTAATGGCCTTCACAATCTCATATCTAATCCTTTTGGGGTACCTATAGGGATGCATTTTGATAGGTTGGGTTCCTATATCTAATTCAATGGCATGCTCCACCCCTCTGTTAGGTGGCCTTCCTGGGGGAAGGTCTCCAAAAACCTTATCATACTTACCCAATAACTACTTTATCTCCTTAGGATGCTTGGAAACCTTCAACTAAGGCTTGGAATATGTAATCAAACATTTAACACCCCATTCAATGTCTCCATGCCTCAAGATAGATCTCATACTATGTGAGGACGCCACTTGATTTGGGTAAGTGTGCATTCCTCTCAACAAATGAGTTTCCCTTCTGAATTTTTGAACCTCGTTCCAAGGAATTGATAGTTCACTATATGATATGCTAAATAATATAATAATTGAACTCCCAAAACCACATTTGTATCATCCACATCCACTACATATAAATTATCAGTAATAGTGTGATTTCCTACAGTAACTTGAAACTTTGGAATCCATTAGGTGATGTTCATAGAATTGTTACCTGGAAGGATGACTGTGAAGCCATCAAAAGTTTCACGATGTAGCTTTATTATCTCCACCAAGGCTGTATCTATGAATTTATGAGTTTCTCCTCCATCCACTAGGATTGTAACCTCTTGGCCTTGTATATTACCCTTGAGTCTAAGGGTGTGAAATCTAGGCACACCTGAAAGTACTGCATTTTTTCCTTTCTCAAGAGAGGGATTCTCTTCTTCTGTTGTTTCATACCCCTCTTCTTGGGCTGCAAGTTGTACTTCTTCCTCCACTTCCTCTTCCTAATATTCAGAGAAGAATTCAATGAAGTGTGCCTTCCCCTTAGCACACCTATGTCCAGGAACCCAAGGACGTTGGCATGTGAAGCATAATTTCTTCCTCTTGATTTCTTCTTTGCTTGGTCCCTCCTTATTCTCTTTAACAAAAGAGTCATTTTTCCATGTATTTCTACCTTCTTTGAGTTTGGATGGAAAATTAGGCTTAGGGGGATACCTAGTCTTTAGCAACACATTCTGCATATCTCTTGTCAAATTCATGGAATCCTTTAATGTAGCTGGCTTGTGGGATTTCATGAGTCCTTTCAAAGGTTATGATAATCCTTCAGTAAATAGTAAAACCAACATATCCATAGAAATATCAGAAACCATCACTGATATCTTTTGAAATTCTAATATATATGCTTCAAGGGTCCCAATTTGATTTAATTGTGCTAATTATTTGAAAGGAAGTTAAAGCCTTGGAAAACTATTCATAGGATGAATTTGATCATGTACCAAGGTTCTAACACCATGGAAACACCAATAATTGGCTTCTAATTCAAGATGTAGAATGACCATTTTTAATGCATCCTCTTCAATCATAGGATTTAACTGGAACTACACACTTAGTTTTTGTAGCCAAGCATTAGCAGACATTTGGGAAGAGCCATCAAAGGAAGGAATAGTTACCTTTCCCATGGTATACTTTGATTCTTGATTTAGAGAAGGTGTCCTATTCCGATTCCTCCATACTTAATCTAGTGAGAGTCCTTGAGGAACTGATCGAAATGAAGAACTTTCCTACATTCGCCTCTTGATTGATGCCAATCATTTATTGGTTCCTTCATGCCATAAGTAGGGTCAAGGATGTTTTTAGACTCTAAGAACTTAGGAATTGCAGATGCAGTCTGATTCTTGAATTCATGGGGTTGGTTGTGAGGTTCAGTCTTTGAGAAAATAACTTCCCCATAGGTTTCCTTCTCTTCATGAGGTGTACTATTACTACTCCCTAGTGTTGACTTGCTCCCAAGTTGGCTAGGAAACAATTCGAACCCTTGCATAAAATTCCTAGTATTAAAAATAGGACCTTGGGAATGTTTTAAGATCCTCCTTATCCTCCTTATCATCTATATCTTTGAATCCTAATTTTTCCCTAATCCCTTCGAAATCATAATTGACTTCTTCACCTTCTTCTCTTCCACTGCTAATGTCTTCAGTTTCAATTTATAATGGAGGGATATTATCATTAGGAAAATGAATAGGGAACTTCAACATGTGCTAATATCATTCTCTGATACCACTGTAATGACCCTACTTGAAAATTTTGGAGAAATGCACAAATTGAGCAAATTCAGGCTTCACTAGTTATGACTCTAGGGGTTCCAAATGGCACCAAATGGTCCTGAATTTGAAATTAAAATGATATGGTGAGTCTTAATACCTCCAAATAGAATCCTTGAACACTTTACGACTGAATTATACCTCTACAATTTTTTTTGGGATTAATGACAGAAAGAGTAAGTTTACTATGAAATTGTGGTTAAATCCCCCCTAGGGTGTAGACCAAATTGGCTTCCCAACTCATGTACAAACCTACCAAATTGGTTAGAAGAGTATAGGGAATTCTATCATAAATCAGGGGATGTCATTACACATGTTTATTAGTTCTGAAAACTAGTTATAAAGTACAACATTCGTATGATAACTTTCAATGAAATTGCTTAAGGGGAAATGGCATTGTTATCTCCATTTTAACTCATAAAAAGTACATGAAATAGTTCAGAGCATGAAATGATGGATGGAGACCATATACAACATATAAATTAGTTCCTCAAAAATATTTACCATCATATCAATTCCTTAATACATATGATATATATAACTCCCTTGAAATGGAACCGAAACACATGAAAACTAGTTAATCAATAGCTTGGAAATGTGGGCATTTTTGCATATGTATTTATGATATTTAGACTTACATATCATAGTGAAATAAGATTAAAGAGCGAAACATCATGTACCCAATCTTGGGAATCAAATATACTCATCCAAGCGCTATCACCACTCCAACAAATGCACCATCACATGCGATCATGGGGAATGGTGAAATAGGAATGAGAGAAAGGGGAAATAGATGAATCTTGAACTGTATCAACCTTCAATATGAAACTAAAAAACTTAATTCTGATCCAAATGAGAGTTGTGTGTATCCTCTCCATCAACCGAATTGGAAAGGAATCCAACTCCCTCGAAATTGGTTCACAAGCAGGAAGAGTGAACACTCACCGTGTAATGGACAAGCAAGAGCTCTCCAAAATGCCAAAGGAAAATTATCAAATGATCAAAATCCATTATACTTCCCCATGAAATCCTTTTATTAGCTTCATGAGGCCGCCTAAGGTCTAGTTTCCCTCCATGGGATTCCTCCAACTCATCTTAGTGGTTTAGTAACTCCTATGACACTTGTCTTCCTCTTCATGCTCCAATTATTTCCCCAATTCGAATGGTTGCCTCTAACTCCCAAATTTGACCTCTTGGTGGATATTTTTACCCCTGTCATGTTATATTTTTCATATGTTTGCAGTCAGGTCTGAATTTATCATACTTGTCATAGAATCTTTCATCATTTGTTGTCATAGACTGCATGGAATCTCCTCCCAAGTGGCACAAATTGTCTTCTATCCTCTTCCTCTTCCATGGGAGTTACTTCCCCTTATCAATTCGAATTCCTTGGATAATGATATGATAATTGACACCTCTTCACCTCCCAAGGATGTTTCATTCCCCATGGATTCAAATTTAGATGAAGGTCATGTCAAGTGTATGGGGGAATCTAGCCACCCAAGGACTCCATGAGCCTCCAAGTGTCTCCATGAGCCAATGCCACCTTATTTTCTTCACATTTATTATTTATATGACACAATTCAATGTGGATATGGTAAACTAAGGTTTTTTTGGGTCTCATAGCTCCCATATACAAAATTTTATGCCTTCACCTCAACCTAGGGAACTAGCAGGTTGGTGAAACATTGTTTGCTAGTAGTCTTATTTGAATGGGGACATGGCAGAAAAAGATTGAGAGGAAATCATGCGGCTTCAACGTAAATTCATGATGGGGATAAAAATGGAATCCCAAGAATAATCTAAAACTTTAACATTGGCGCTATATGAATAACCAAGTTTCTATCTAGGGTACCCATGTTTGGTAGTCTCTATCACACAAATTATGACATTTAAAAATGGATGGTTAATGTCATAATTTAGCAAGGATGGATCCTAAGGAAAGATCGAGTGACGTTGTTTGATAATGCATGTGCATAAGTAAAATGGACCTATGCTATATTCCAATTGAAGTATCATTACCTCAATTTCCAATAGTGGCATTAAACAATTTCTTCATATTTCGATACCCTATAGTCTAGACAAAAAGAGACTACACCAAGTGTTATTATTTGACATCCCACAAAAAGAAAATCCTAAAGTTTATTATGCACTTTCAACAAAATATTTGGACAAAAAATGTTTTAAAAGTAAAAAGACATATTATTTGAAGTTCAAATTTCTTATTGCACCAAGATTCTACCAAACTTACCATTTCACCTTTGATATTTCAATTTGAGATTGTGGGAGATCGGGGCATTGGATTTCAAAGACGTCACCACTAGGTTCATTCTTTTTCTCCGATCTTTCCATTGACGTCATTAATTTTTTTAATCATATTTTCCATCGTATATATATATTTTAAGATCGTATCCTATGCATCTATGGGTTGCCTTCTTACAGGCCACATATATCTCATGATATCCATGACTAATCAGATTATGGGCCACGCATGTAATGCCCTATACACAATTGTAATGGAAGCAAGGCATGTATGCAAGAAGTGCACTAATGCTAAAGGATATGAAGTATGTGTTAACTCAAGGTGGCCTTGGTTGGTGTAAAACTGATGGGATAACCTTAATATGTGTTACTTACGAGGAATCACAAAAACTCATGGATGTGTTTCATTCATAGGTGTTGAGAGAAAACTTTGCTATGTGAGCTACTGCTGCTAAGATAAAGATACAAGGTTATTATTGGTATACATTGTTCACTAATGCCCATTGTTATGTTAGTCATGTCACCCATGCCATATTTTCGTAGTAAACCCACAATTACTCATGTTGCCTTTATAACTCGTGATAGTTGGACCACTTACAGTTTTTTTTGTAAAAAATACCAAATTAAATCAAATTGAATATGTAGGGAATCACAATGGTTATCTAGTGGAGGAAAAGGGAGCATGGATTGATTGACCAATTCGTTTTGAATGACTAAGAGTTGTTAGATGCGGTCCAAAACTGTGGCTTATCAAAATTTTTCATCTTGAAAACATGAAAATACGACCACAACTCCATAATATTCTTATCCAATATTGGGACCATTATTAGAAAGCATTCATGATTAATTAAAAAATCCTCACCAAATAGTTAGAGGACATATTTCCTCACCATGTTGTCTCGCTGAGGTGATCCCGTAAACCTAAAGGGAGGAGCACATGGAGGTTTGACAATAAAATAGTATATCGATGCCTATTATAGCGCAAATGCCATGAAATTCAACTTCCAAATTATAGTAGAGAAGATAGTGAACTTTAGTCTCCAAATAATAGTCTTGAGCATTGCAAGGATTGCAATATTGACTTCACCACGCCTGGATTCCTGAGTCTCATATACGCTATGTCGTTGAGTGCTTGAGGCCAACTATATTCGATTGTTGTACAATTTTTTTGGGTAATGTCAAAACACGTTTGAAAAAATGTAAGATAGGTGCCTTGAAGAACTTTGGATACAAATATATTTTAGTATCAGTTTTCATGGAGAGAGTTCCTTCCATGCGTCCTCGCGTGATTGTCCCCCCACAAGGTCTATGGGAGCCTCGTATGAATGTCTAAGGAGAGATGATGTGAAGGATTGGAAGAGGACAAATATTCAATGCGTTCAATGATGATTTTTTTGATTGGTTGCAAAGACATGTGATCCCCATAGATTATTATCCATATCCATTCATGGATTTCATAACGAACCTGAGCTACAACTTCCTCCAAATGTGCATTTGGGTGACAGACAATTTTATTTTATTTTATTTTGAAGTTATTTTTTTGTTTTTAGAGATATAATTTTGTGTGTGAGATGTTTCTAAAAAATAATTTTATGGTGCTCACTAGGGTCCGGTTCAACTGTGTGGCCATGAGTGAGGAGTAGGCGTAGAGAGCACCATGAATAATAATATGAAGCTACTGGGGTTATTTGGAATGTCCATATGAACATGGAAGCATTGACCATATGGATCCATATGGCATGGAAAAAGGACCTACCTTAGTGCATATATAGGCAAGTTGTCTGGGTTCCTAGTCTTTAGGTTCGTCTTCTTTGATGAGTGGCTTCTATGATAGTCTATTATCGAAATGTGTATGTCAAGTTGATGCTTTCAGGCATAACTCTTTATAATGTATTTTGTGTACTTAGAGACTTGAGAGCCCTATTTTGTATATGATCCAGAAGTTTGATGACTTCACACGTTTTGGTTTTTTGAACTTGATGTAAATCCTATGATTGTTTATGAAAAAATTATCAACCATTTTATGTGCAAAATGTTTTCTCTTTTATTATTTACATGTGATTGAATATTGATTTTACAAATGCCAATCTAATAGATCGTATTATAATGCATCAAATATAATATTGAAACTTATCAGAAGATGCACATATGATATAAAGTCAAAATGTCATTTGAGAAGTCACATCCATAAAAATATTCTTAGGAGGATACAGTCAAGGACACACTATAGGAAATTAAGTTGTGGCACTACCAACTAAGAGTCCATGTCGACCATCAAACTTTGGATCCCATTTGATATGGAATCCAAAAAGGGTTCGTTTACTGCACTGTATTCAACAATGTTATTATTTTTCAAACCAAGGCACAATCCACCTCAACTTAGTAGCTGACAAGTGGGAGAGTAAATCACCCAAGCAATGGAGGAAATATTTTGAGTGTGGCAGATAACAACATTCATAAAGGCCACTAACAAATGTGTTTATGATGTCATTTGTTAATCGATCACAAATTATGATAAACAACAACCAAAAATAAAAGAAAAAAGTAATAAAGGAAAAGAAATATATTTACTTATAATACAAAGAGTCCAATCAATTTCCCAGGATTTGCTTCCTAAGAGTAATACTCTTGAGATAGAGTCCATTCCTAGGGCCATTTAGCCTAGGGCCATTTAGCACATTCCAGTCAAAATCCTCTAAATCATAATCCCCTTACCAAGGATGCACCTCATTATGTAAGGACCGAGCCACATTAAATTAAAATTTTATTGACCCTAACTCGTCATAGTTCTAGTCATAAACAAGAACCATGTCTTGTTCAAAGAAGACAAAAGGTTGGAATTAATTATCGCAATGATCCTCGAGACGTTTCTTATTCACATAATTTGCAGTAATTGCATCTCTTTGGTGCTCATTGAATTGTTCCTGGTATACTAATCTTCTTCTAAGGCTCTAATGATGTCATATAGTAGCTGAATGGATAGCTTGACAGATGGGATGTCACACTCAATTTGTAATAAATATTATACACCATGTATAAGCTGGAATAGAGTAAATCATCATGTCATAGTCTTGAATAAAGTTTAGTATTCCCAAAGCACCAGGTATAGCATAATATGCCAATTGTTTTTGCTTGTACTAACCATATCTTACAAAATGGTTTTCAAGGACTTGAAGGAAACCTCTACTTGTCTATTTCCTTGTAGATAGTAAGGCAAGGAGTTTTCCTATTGGAATCCAAGATTGGATACTAGATTTATCATATCTTTATTTTGAAAATGACCACCATTTTCACTGTCAATCACTTTAGGTATACCAAATATAGTGATGACCTAGTTGAATATGACTCATGTATTGTGTAATAACCTCTGGTTTAGCCCTTGTACATATTATTATTGTTGTTATGTTGGACATAGTGGAACGAGGATCCTGGACTATGGTTTGCACATTATTATTATTTTTATTATGTTGAACTTATAAAATAATTAATAAAATAAAAACACCCAGACGATCGATGCCACGAAAGTTAGTATGAGGAATCATGATGTTACGAGCAAGGGGTTGTGGAAAAGTGTTTACCTATGTGTGTTGAGCCTATGTTTATGTGTACACCCTTCTCATGTACTTGAGGAAGCCTCTTGGTTATGCACCCTTACGTGTTATGTTACTCCTTGGGTTTTATTTACCTTGAGATTAATTTTTATTAGTGTTAGAGTCTCTCTCTCACCTAGTGTGCCCTCATGAGTTGGATTAGTGTGCCTCTTGGTGTAGTGAATTGATGTTTAACTGCTATTAGCTATTTTTGGAATCTAACTCTCATGCTTGTGTTAGTCTATATCTGAATTCAAATTACTCTTGAGGAATTTGATTTGCTTGCGTTGGAATAAGTCACTCTTGTGTGTTGGTTCATGATTTTTCTCTTGTGCTTGTGTTTGGAACTTGTGGTTTTTATTTTTCTGCTCTTGGTATGATATCATTGTTGAGCCTATTCCCAACTCGAGTTACTCTAGATCCACTGGAATTTCCCTGGATTGGAAGTGCTAGTTTCCATTGGGTTGTGGTTGGACTATTGTCCTAGAGCCACTGGAATCACGTTGGAGTGGAAGTAGAGGTCATACTTGCCATTGGGTTGTGGTTGGACTTATTTCTTGAGATAATTTGTGTTTTAGTGGACCCTTTCTTGTGGAATCATGGTTATGGATTGGGGGTGACCATTTCAAAGTGATTTTTTGGCTTGCATTGTGTATACGGCTGGGTGGAGCGTGGCACGGTCGATTTCAGTTGCGTATTTGACAAAGATAAGTGCTTTATCTCATCATTATTTAATTTATTTGGATCTGATTTGATTTATTTACAGATGCACATGAAAAGTTTGATTAAATTTATGAGCTATTTGTGGAAAAATTTCTCATGGAATTCAATCTATTTATGCAAGTAATTTTTGTGAGAGAATTTGAAACTAGTTTTTTGGATTTTGTGCACAAATTATTTGAGGAAATGATTATTTGGAACCTATGATACATGAATGATATTTATTCTCATTTTAATTATATAATGTTTATTTTTATGTTACAATATCCTTGGAATGGTTTAATACACTTCTCTTTGATGCTTCTACCTTTTATTCGAAAACTAGTTCTTCGATTGGAATGTTTTGCATAGTTTGGAGACTTGGCACATGAAGTGTTTGTAAAAATTCCTGAGTGTTATTTTTATTATTATGTATGATAAATACACTTTTAATGTGTGTGATAATTTGAGGGTAAATATCCTTTATAGTGTTTTGGGAACGACTACCAAAATTCTAGATCAATTTCCAATTTCTAGCTCCTTCAATGGAATTATTTTGAGTAGATTTGTGAATTTGCACATGAAGTGTTTGACGAAAAAATTGAACGATATATACCTATATTATGAATTATAAAACATTTTATTTATATTTGGAATGACATTTGAATGATTCTAGAAACTGTGGATTTAATTATTCTAGCAATTCTAGAATTACTAGTCAATTCGAATGAGTAGAATTAGATATGTTTAATGCACTGTATGTGGGAGGAAAGATACAACAATATGAATGTAGGTAACCCATGATATGATTTACATGAGCTAAAATATTCATATATTTCTCTTTATTTGGAATTTGGAAAGTTAAATTGAAAACTAGGTACATTGCGGTGAAAATTGATAACTAGTTGTGGATTGAAATCTTTTTTTTTCGTAAAAATGGAATGCTAAAGCCATGTGATCTGTTTATAAAATGTTATTTTTATGTAGGTGGCTAATTATTATGCTTTCTCCTTTACTTATGGATTCATTTCATTTTGTTTCAGTTATTTAGACTCAATTCCTTGCGGTGAATGTTAACTAGTTTCATTGGAATTGATGGAAAAGATCACCTTATGTGCAGTTGGAATGATGTGAAAATAAAAATTTACTTGGATTTAGGTGCGCTATTAAATATGCTTTTAATATATGTAGGATTTATTTTTGGTTTAATTATATGTTTACAAGTTGATTTGGTGCAAGCTTAGTTGCTTATATTGGAAAACTAGTTCACTAGTCTTGTGGACTCACTTTCGTAATTATTGTAATTTTGGTAATTAGGCCTTATTACATGTAGTTAGATGTTATTAAGCTATTGTAATTGATAATCTATGTATATTTTTTAAACAATTGGATTTGTGATAAGTGTCGTCATTTGTGCACTAAGTGTCTTATTACCACATTAATTACTAGTTAATTATGAATAAGAATAATTAGGATTTAGAAGTGGTTATCATATATGAAATGGATTCGATTGAAATTTTTGTGAAGTTAGATGATTTTAATATACTTTCCCATCCATTGTATCATTTGTTGGAATAGTTATTGAATTTATTTTAATTTATTGGCATTTAAAGAGCTTTTGTCTAAATTTAATCATGAAAATGAAATGAAATATTTGTTTGACTAATAAACTGTCCTAAAATTATATAATTAGCATTAGAGAGATAATGATATGTCCATAATACCATTTGAAATCCTCAGAGGAAATTACAGGTGATATTAGAGCCACAATTGCAACATTGCGGCTGTTGGGCCTATTGGTCAATTTAAATTTGCTTGCTTGAATAACAATTAAATGTTGCCAATATGAAAGTGTTGATATCTTTGTGAAAGATGACAAATTATTTGTTATTTTGAATATTTAGAATATGTTTGAAAATAATTATATCCTTTTATGCATTTTCTTAGTTATTTATTTCAAAAATTGAAGACTAGTATAGTATGCTAGAAAATTAATTATTATTTGAGAAAATAAATAGATATTAGAATGGAATGTTAACAAAACTTAGAATGAACACGTTGCAACTCATAGTAAATAATTTAACCCAAGAATACCCCATAGAGAAAAATAGTAGAGGATGGAAGTTAAACAAACAACCCCTTATGGCACTGAAGAGGAGTATGTAGGAAGGAGGAGGAGTAGTTCATCCCTTGAATTGGAAGACTTGGTTAAGAAAACTAATGAAATATTCACTCACCTTCAAGAAGAGATAATGAAATATCTAAGATACTTAAAGACTACCCAAGACAAGAAATAAAGGAATAGCAAGAAAACTTACTCTAGGATGGACTTTCCACTAGACAGTTACCATACACCTCCCATGAGAAAAAGAGCTAGAAGTCCCGAGACTAGTTCAGTTAGATTTTTAGATGACTGCAATAGTAGAAGAAGAAGGTATGAACATGATCAATTGATGCAAAAGTTAAGAAAGATTAAACCTACAACCTTTGATGACGAAGTTAAATATGTTGAAGAAGTAGAAACATGGTTAGTAGGGATTCAAAAGTTTTTCCAATTGCATAATTATTCGTCAACCATGGAACCAAGAATAACTATCTATCGTTTGCAAGGAAGAGCCTCTCTTTGGTGGGAAAATTTGGTTAAATTGAAATATATTGATGAACAAAATATCACTTGGGAAAAGTTTAAAAAGTATTTTCAACAAGAATACCTTTAAGAGAAATACTATGATGATAAGATGGAAGAAGTCTTTGAACTTAAGTTGGGAAATTTAAGTATGGATGCATACGATAAAATATTTCTTGAGATGTTAAATTATACAAACTATATAAAAGATGAGAAAGTTGAGATTCAAATATTTCTAAGTGAAATGCCAACTTTTTACAAGGATAAGATTCAGTATGATATGCCCAAAACCCTTAAAGAAGTAACCGGGAAGGAAAAACATTTGTATAAGTTGGATAAGAACAAGGAACAAAAGAACTAGAAGGATAAGAAGAGTGTTACACGAGACCAAAGAAAGTAGGGAACCAAACCTCACGTCAACAGAAGTGGTAGTTTTCATAAGCATCCATATTTAGATAAGAGAGCTCCCGTTAGATGTTGGAATTGTAACTAGAATCATTATGCAACAGATTGTCCACATAAGAAAGGAGACATCATTCACAACATTTAGGAAACAATAATAGGTGATGTTAGTAAGACTCAAAGGATTTATGTGGCTTTGGAAGGTATGCAAGTAGATCATCGGTCTCACATGATAGAAGTGGTAGGTAAGATTGGTAATACAACTATGCCTATTTTAATAGATTTAGGAGCTAGTAACAGTTATGTTGCACTTAGTGTAGTTTTGAATTGTTCTCTTAAGGAAAGTAAGCTTGAGGTAGCATGCCTTGTACAATTAGCAATTCGAACTAAAGGAAAATTCACAGAAACGGTAAGATAGTGTCCTTTGTAAATGAATGATTTAAAGACTTTAGAAGATTTGAATGTTATCCCCTTAGGATCTTACGATGTTTTGATTGGTATGTACGGTTTGACCACACACCGAGCTATCTTGGATTGTTACAATAAGACTTACACATGTCTAGATGAGGAAGGAAACAAAGTAATAGTTAAAGGAATACATAAACCGATATATTTAAGAAATGTTACAACCTTACAATTAAAGAAGTGTTTTAGAAAAAGGTGTCAGATTTATGCAGCTCACATGGAAGAATCTAAGGAAAAGAAACCTCAGTTACAAGACTACCCAATATTACATGAATTTGTAGATGTATTTCAAGAGATACCTAGAATGCCTCCTAGAAGAGATATAGACTTTACTATTGATCTAGTGCCCGGTAAAGTTCCTTCATCTAAAGTCCCTTATAGAACGAGTACACCTGAATTGAAAGAGTTACATATGTAGTTAGAGGAGTTATTAAAGAAAGTATATCAGGCCTAGTGTTTCACCTTGAGGAGCACCGGTTTTGTTTGTAAGAAAGAATGATGGTACCTTGAGACTTTGCATATATTACAAGCAGTTAAATAAAGCAACTATCAAGAACAAGTATCCTTTACTGAGAATTGATGACTTATTTGATCAGCTAAGGGGTGCCACAGTGTTTTCAAATATAGATCTTAGGTCAGGTTATCATCAAGTCAGAATTAATGAAGAGGACATCAGTAAGCCAACTTTTATAACAATATATGATCACTATGAGTTTATAGTTGTTCCATTTGGTTTGACGAATGCACCAACTACCTTTATGTGCTTGCTGAATGGGATAAATATTTGGACAAGTTTGTGATTGTTTTCTTGGATGACATACTAGTTTTATCTAAGAAAAAGAAAGAACACGAAGAACACTTAAGACTAGTAATGCATGTACTCAGAGAGAATCAACTTTTTGCTAATTAAGTAAGTGCTTTTTTTTATCAGAACAAGATTCACTACTTAGGAGACATTGTATTGGAATAAGGAACCTAAGTTGGCCCCGAAAAGATAGAAGCAATTATGAAGTGTCCAACACTTAAGATGTGTCAGAAGTTAGATATTTTATGGTATTAGTAGGTTACTATCATAGGTTTATAGAAGGATTTTCAAAGATTGCACATCCAATGACTTCTTTACAAAAGAAAAGTATAAAGGTTGATCAGACATTTAAATATGAAACAAGTTTTCAAAATCTTAAAGAGATGCTTACTAGTGCATTGGTGTTGAAGATTGCGAATCTAGATGAATTTTTTTTGGTATGTGCAGATGCATGCCAATAGGGTATAGGTGGTGTGTTAACTCAGAATGGTCATGTTATTTGTTATGAGTCTAGGAAGTTAAAGGAACATGAACAAAATTATGCTACACATGACTTGGAATTAGCAGCAATGGTACATGCTTTAAAGATATGGAGACACTACTTAATGGGAAATAAATTTGAACTAATAACTGATCACCATGGACTAAAATAGTTGTTCGAACAACCTAATATAAATGCAAGACAAAGAAGATGGATGGAACTACTACGTGAATATGATTTTGACGTTAAAGATATAAAATGAAAAGAAAATAAAGTGGCAGATGCAATTAGTAGGAAAATGCATGTGATGCACATAGCTATCAGTACCAACAGAGTCAATTTTAAAGGATAGAATAAAAGAGGCAAACTGTGCAGATGAATTATTTCAACAGGTAAAAGTAGGTTTCAACAACAAGGAACAACACAGAAGTTTGAACACTATAAACTAGAAGATGGAGAGGACGTGACCAACACTGCTGTCAAATGGGAAATCTAGCCCTATGAACATAAACATAAAAATAAAATGCATTGGAATAAAAACATATCCAGATGCATAAGATATGTAAATGCAACGAAAGCAAAAACATTCAAGCATTCATCATGTTCATATTAATTCATAAACAAATTCATTGCAAATATTAAATACACAATAATACTTATTTAGAGAAGAAGCTTCCCCCGCAACTAGCTACGTCGCTGCAACGTTCCACCCAACCACCGTAGGCCAGTGTGCTCATCAATCTCTTAGCAGCACTTCCACCTCGATCTAGGCATGATTCCACAAGGAACTAGGGAACAACAACATGCTCACACATAGCCAAAATCATACATCCACAATCAAGCCAACCCACCGTTGGGTTTCACAGATTGTTCAACCAAGACAATACAGAATTGGGTTTCATAGGCTGCCAAGGAAAAAAGACAACAACACAGGGGTTCCTTGGACTCACTCAACCAAGCCAACACAAGGTTATCACATCCAAACCCTCTAATAGATGGGTGGTGGCAAAAACATTCTGGAGACCAAAATCTAAAAAATGGCAAGTGGGGAAAAACTACCTAGGTGAGAAAATTGTCTCGGGGAATATTTAATGCCTGCAAAGAGGAAAAAATGACCTCTACAAACCCCCAATTCATGGCTCTATCTTTCCATCCACTGAGCATAACAAAAAAGGATTTCCAGCTTGGAGAGAAATGAGGAAAACACAGAAATTTGTGAGGGAAACGCACATCAATCTTCAGCTGCATGAGGAAAGAGAAAACAACCTCTAAAACCCCCAAATCGTGGTTCTCCTCTGCACATCCACTAAACAATATCAAAAACAGATTTTTCCCAACCGTGGAATGAGGAAACAACCATAAACATGTGAGGGAAACATACAACAAGCTCCAGTTGCGTGAGGGAGGCAAAACGACCTCTCAAAACCCCAAATCACACATCATGGCTGCACATTCACCCAACCATACCCAAAAAACAAAATCCCCAGCCATGGAGGAATGAAGAACAACGAAAATTGTGAGGGAGAATGCCTCAGTTATCTCCAGCTACGTGAGGAAGCAATGCATGGGTGAATGAATGGCTTGGGCCCCTTTTTCCTAGTATTTTCTTGGCCCATAAGTCAAAATTCGTTTTTCCCAAAAATAGGTGGTTTCCCCAATACGAATTTGACTCCCATACTCTTCCCATCCCCATGCAATAACTTCCTCAACCAACTTCTAGATGACTGCGCACAAAAGGACAAAAAGAGTAGATGACAACTTTATGGGTTTTCCCTTAGACATTTCGCTTTTCCCCATGGGCCTAAGGGTTGAATATTTCCCCCCTTTCTATTCCTTGTGAATCATGCCCCCATCTCTTTAATGTTGCAGCACATAGCTAGTTGTGGTATTATTATTAATTTGCATTTTACATGATGTCTCAAACATATTGTGCCTGGCTAGCACATAAACCATCGACATCAATTTTAATCGCTGAAACATAAAACACTAAATCCATGGTGGAGCCTTTTCCCTTAGCTCCACACCACGATTAAATACAATATTCACATCATGTGCAGTTCAATACCATGGGGTCAAAACCAAGGTGTTACATTCCCCTCCCCCTTCAATAGCACTTTCCTCAGTGCTTTACAAAATTTAACAAAATGCTACACTGGCACCACCCTCAATGCTCTGCAGAATTGAACAAAAATGGATGTGCCAATCGCATGGCATCCTCCATATCCCATGTAGCCTCTTCAGGACCGCAGTGCTTCCTCTGCACCTTTATTTGTCCAATGGCACGACCTGGAACTCGTCCATGTCCTTGCTTGCATGCATCAGCACACACCACCTGATCTTTTTTCTGGTCTTGGAGAATCCTTCTCCTCAGCTTGGAACATTTCTAGTGTCTTTGGCAACCTGCAATACTTATGCTCAAGCCCCAAGCAATGAGTCAATTCCCATGTTCGTATTCACAAGATTTTCCAAAATCATAGATGAATCACATGCACATGTATATTGACATAAAATCAACAAAAAGTTTTAAAGTGAACCAAATACTCATCTGCATAAGTATCTTCTTCCAGTTCCATAGGTGTCCGACTAGGCTTTATACAACTATGGCACTCACAACCCTGCCCCACCCCACACCCGGGTGTGCATTAAAGGGTAGCGAAATTTCTGCAAGCCTCGGGTCACCTAAAAATACCTCTCAACCGAGGTTTGACAACTTCGTTCTTGAGCCCAACACCTCTTCGGGTGCTTCATTAGTAGTTTTGTTCAAGAGCCTACACCTCCCCTAGGTGCTTCCCTTCCGAACACCACAATGAATTTAATTCATATGTCAGATTCATCCCTATAGGATGCAATCTATAACAAGATTTTCAAAACCATGGCTGCATCATATGCTCATGTATATTTAAAGAAAATCAATAACAACAAAAGTTTGATAAGTAAACCAAATACTTATATGTATAACATATCCCAACCGAGATCTGGTCAACCCCGCTTCAGAGCCTAACACCTCCTTGGGTGCTCAATGGAAGCTCTATTTTATGGGCCTAGCACCTCTTCCAATGCTCACCACTGCTCAGGTGCTTCCTTTCCAGGCACCATAAAAGATTAATTCACATGTCAGATTCATTTTCGTAGGATTTATTTCTTAACAAGATTTTCAAAATTCTTAGCTGAATCATTATGCACATGTGTAATTACAGAAAGTCAACCTGGATTTTCCAAGTAATCCAATACTTATTTGTATAGCATCTCTTAGCTGAGATCTGGTCAGCCCCACTTAAGAGCCTAACACCTCCTTAGGTGCTTAATGACAACTCTAGCTTAAGGGCCCAACACCTCCTCCAAGTGCTTACCAATGCTCAGGCGCTTCTTTTCCAAACATCATAATACCTAGGGGTTATTCTCTTCACAAAGCCCCCTCTCTCGTGATAGTCCCCTTACGACATGAATGTGTGCAGAAAGAATTCTAACCGAATGTATTACACCTTGGGCGTCCCCAATGATGCATACCGGTGCCTAGATGGAAGGGGGGGAGAAGCTATGTACTCAAGTACATCCTTCCAGAGGATCCATGTACTTCATGTACATGTTTTCATCGTCTTACCTACATTACATATAGACATGCAATTTACATCAGATGTCATTATAAAATTTCAATCATAGGTTTCCAAACCTATTCCAAACACATCCCTTCGAAAAGATATGTACACCTCATACATCCCTCCGAGGAGCCATGTACATCCAGTACATATTTTCATCATCTCACTTGCGTTACATACAAGCATGCAGTTCATATGAGATGTCATCATATAAAAAAATTGCAATCATAGGTTTTCAAACATATTCCAAACAAATCCCTCCGAGAAGCTATATATCCAAGTACATCATTCCAAGGAGCCATGTACGTCCCGTACATATTTTCATCATCTCACCTACGTTACATACAAGCATGCAGTTCATATGAGATGTCATCATAAAAAAAATTTGCAATCATAGGTTTCAAACCTATTCCAAACACATCCCCTGGAGAAGCTATGTATCCATGTACAACCTTCTGAGGAGCCATGTATGTCCCGTACACATTTTCATCATCTCAGCTGCGTTACATACAAACATGCTATTCATATGAGATGTCATCATAAAAATTGCAATCATAGGTTTTCAAACCTATTCCAAACACATCCCTCCAAGAAGCTATGTATCCAAGTGCATTCTTCCGAGGAGCCATGTACACCCAGTGCATCCTTCCGAGGGGTTATGTATCCCAAACACATCCTTCCGATAAGCTATGTAATCCAAGGGCGTACTTCCATCATCTCACCTGCGTTAGATACAAGTATGTAGTTTACATGAGGTCATCATAAAATTTTAATCATATATTTTCAATTCTATTTCATGCATACATTATTTCCCAATATCAAATGATCAATAGCATTGATAGCCAAATAAAAATCCGAGTTCATAATTTTGCTTCCTGCAGAAAATCAGATTTTTGCAACCATGAGGCCATCCTCATACTGTTTGGATTTTGCAAGTGGGAGTACTTATCCCTTACTTACACATGCTTCCCAAAACCTAAACATCCACATACAATATGTCATCTTGACACAATTTTAAATCATCCAAATAGTCATAGTTAGTAACAAGAAACTTCAGACATCAAGCAATGCAAGACAAGCATATCCATTGTTAGCATGATTCAAAACCATCCCAGGAGGTCACAGTCTCCCACAATCAACAGAAAAACTTGCAATCTGAAGTTTCAAAATCTGTTCTCAGTCATGAGATCCTTCTCATGGCACATGGCAACTTCCTGCCTTGGGTTTCATTGGGCACAACCATACTGCCCTGCTCAGGTCAATCTACCTGCAATCTTCAGGAAGTCCTCATATGTATTCTCATACACACAAGGGCCATTTCCTCATGGAAATACAAGTTCACATGCAGGCTTCCTCAACCTATACATAGACTCCACTTTACATGCATAATATCCTTCATTGGACTTCCTGCAATGTCCTGCAAGTCCCACAAAAGATATTACATCTGTTAACCTTCTTGGAGCAGGCCAACTCATCATGGCCTCAATATTTTTGGGGTCTATAGATTTTCCTTTATCTAAGATAATGTGACCCAAATGATGAATTCTATCTTCATAGAAGTCATAGTTGCTCAACCCTGCATACAACTTATGCTTCCTGAGCAATTTCAAAGTCATCCTCAAATTTTCCACATGTTCTTCCTCATTCTTAGAATAAATAAGAATGTCATCAAGGAGAAAAAGAACTAACCTGTCCAGAACTTACTGAAAACATTATTCATGAGGAACATAAATGTAGCTGGTGCATTTGTGAAACCAAATGGTACCACTACAACGCATAAGAACCATACCTTGCCCTAAAGGCTGTCTTATGAACATATTCATCCTTGATCCTTACCTGCTGGTAACCAGACCTTAAGTCATTCTTGGAAAACACCTTTGCTCTTCTCATTTGATCAAATGGGCCATCGATCCTAGGCAAAGGATACTTGTTCTTCATAGTGATTTTGTTCAACGGTTTGTAATCAATACACATCTTGTGTGTACCATATTTCTCTTTCTCGAACCAAACTGGTGCTCCCCACGGGGACACACTTGGCTTGATATACTTCTTTTCCCACAACTCTTGCAGCTGCATCTTCAACTCTAGCATTTCTGGTGTACTCACCCCATAGGGTGTCTTGGACATTGGTGCTTTACCTGGCACAAGTTCAATTGTAAAATCGATGTCCCTCTCTGGAGGATACCCTAGAATTTCATTAGCAAAAATATTCCTGAATTCTGGTGAAACCTAACAACCCTCCAACCTAAGAGCATCATTGCCTCCAATTCATGAGTTGCATACACTTTGCAACCTTTCCCATAGAACTTTTTCAGTTGTATTGCAGAAATATGCCTACTGGAGATCACTTCTAGAATTTCTTTCACAACCTTTAGGTTTCCTTCTTCATCAAACTTTGCTCTATGTGTTTCCAACCAATTCATTCCAGTGAGGACATCATAGGATCCAAGTGGCAAAACATTCAAATCTGCACAGGTGACTAATCCATCCATGACTTCCTCTCAGTTCTAGTGGCTAGTCGAACTAACCATGACCTTCTATGCTTGAATTATTCAAAGTGCACATCTCACAAGTAGCTGTGAGTGGATCCAGGGTCAATCAAAATAGAAACAATATGCTCAACAACACTATTAGCCAAATATGCAAGTGTCTTCCCCTGTTTATTCATTTACCCATGGGGAAACCTTACAAGGTTCAACACATGTTATTCCTGCATATATACACAATTCATTAATGTCAAAAACATTGAATTTCTTATCTCCCATTGACTTTCTTAACAACACATCCTTCTGTTGGTCTGAACTCTCCCAAGATTTCACGAGACGTTCAGCTAACGCTTCTTCTGTACCATCTTTTCTAAGATGATGTTATGTTTTGCTTCACAACAGTGAACATATTCCCTTGTCAATGGTCCAATTATGTCTTTTCTCAAAGCATCCATCCTATGCTTCACAACTTGCATAGATGCATAATCTAAATGTGCTTCAATACCATCTTCATATGGTGTACCTTCATCTATAACAGAATGATGTTATGCTTTCATAATTTTCTTTTTCCAAGGTGACTCCCTCTCTATCAGAATACAATCTTTATTATGCTTTATAGAAATGTCCTTGTACATTTATTTTTCTCCCTTTATCTTCTTATCATCTTTAACAGACTGTCTCAGGGGGACGACGGGGGTCAAGGGGGCTTGCCCCCTTGTGGCTTCCCTATAATCCCCACCGAAAACCTGTTGAATTTCTCTGTTTCAGAGCAACTTAGCCTTTCCACCCGATCGATGAATTCACTTTTTTCCTTCGACGTGTCATAAAATTTTTCCAAATTTGTCCGACACGTATCGGCAACTTTGCCCATTTCCTTCCGATTGAACCTCCCGTTGTGTCATAAACATTTCCAAATTTCATCTAATCGATCTTTCTACTGCGTTGGAAAAATATCAAACTTCCTTCTGATCGGCCCTGTTGATTAATTTGTCATTGGTGCCAACAGTGTATGGTCATTGATACCAACTATTGAGTCCTTGGTGCCCCTTGTGGAGCCCCTGAGGGTTAGTGTTTAGTTTGTGGTTGTTTTGTGCAAGAGGAGCCCTTTTGACCTTGTCCAAGCCCAAGCTTGAAGCCCTTGGAGGCCTTGGAACAATGACAAAAGCCCTGGTTACCCATTGACTTGCTCAAGTGCCCCTAAGTTGTATCTTGGTCCCATTTGAGTCCATTGTCGAGTTCCTTACTCATGGTTGATATTTGGTTACTAGTATTTGTGCTGCTTATTATGCTTGTACTTGTCTTAGTCTCTTGATTGGTTGTTGGATGGATGATGTGGCTCATGTGTGTAAAGTATTTAATGTGTTGATGGTGAATCCCATTGCTTGCATTGGATGGTCTTGAGGTTGTTAAGTTCTTGTGAGGTCCTTGAGTCCACAATATTAGACCTTGATACTTTTGCATGTGGAGACTTAGGTGTTGGAACCCACACTGATGGTGGTATATTGGAACCCATTCTTATGGGGTCCTTGGTGTCCTTGAAAGTTTAAGTCTTGAACCCACAAAAATGTTTTGATGTGCCTTGGACGCTATATGATCATTTCCATGTAGTAGCCTTATGATCATGCATATGAAGCCCATAAGGTGTTGCAAACTAGTGGTGAGGTCTTTGTACCCCTCTTTTGGGGTGTTGGTACTCTTATAGTGATGAAGATATATAGTGGAACCATTGGATATGTTTTTAATGATATGGAGACCTTGGACCATGATGATGTATGGTCCTATTTGTGGTTATATGGATATTGGGATTTAGATGGAGGTAGAGCCCATGGACGTGCCTTGATATGTTGAAGAAGACTTTGAAACTCTTGTAGTTGGTGGTATGGTCTTTTGCACCCTCATGTGTGGGGTCTTTGACATCCTGGACAAATTGAAGATTTTAAGGGTATTGGACCATGGGATTGCAAATAAAACCATCATGGGGAGATATCCCTTGTCGTTCCATTTCCAACGGTAGGTGGCACGTCACGTGGCTCCTTACGGTTGAAGAGATACGAATTTTTGAAGTTGGGGTACCCCACCTTTTTGGGTGAGCCGACTAAACAAAAGAGAATTTAATTATTTGTAATTTTGAATTGCATGTCGGCTCAAGGTAATATTTTTTATCTACAACCCATATAAATAGAATATCAAGCATTTCATTTTTTCATCACCACTTCTCTTACGAATTTCACACATTTTGGAGAAAAGTGCGAAATTGTGTGATCGAAATTTTTTTGGGCATCTTCACTAAAATAGGCATAACTTTCTCATACGAAATCGGAATTAATTTTTTTTTGGCTCGTTGGAAAGCTTATTACGAGGGCTGTGTGATGATAGGATATAGAGTTTCTTTTGGGTTTTCTACTTTTTCTCCATATTGTTATCTTCAATAAGGTATGGTTCATGCTTCATGATTTCTCTTGTAATGGCACATGTCTCTCATGGATAGAGTTCATCTTTGATCTTAGTATGTGAGGCTATATATTGGTATATCTCTTTAAAGTCATTCAATATGTTATGGAAGCTATAGTGATGGTTTTCTTGGAATATACCTTGATGTGATATTGATATAGATCTTGATGATTATCTTGGATAGATCTTGGTGTTTATCTTGATTGTTGTATAAGTGTAGTATTGAATGAGAAGTTGACATGTAAGTATTAGATATTGTGAGTTATTTATTTCATCAACCTAAATGTTTTCTTTGAAAACTAGTTTTACAAGTGTTGATCATTGTGTCTTTGACCTAAGTGGAGATGGATTGTTAATGACAACCTTTGACAGTGTTGTAAGTGATTATTTGCTTGATATTTGTTTGATTTGTTGACTTGATTCGAGTAGAGTGGAAAATCCTTTTGTGTCTAAGAGTTTATGATATTGATTGAGTTTGACATAGTTGGTTAAGTCTTTTATCTTATTGGTTGAGGTTATTTGGTTGAAGTACATCATGTTTAACTGTCAAGTATTCCTTGACCGTGATTGAGGTTGGTTATGGTGTCATTGAGTTGAGTGTGTTTGGAAAAAGTTTGGTTGACAGCATGTGAAGTCTCTTGGTTGCTCAAATGTGTTTTTTACTTGATGAACTAGGCCAAGTAAGAAGGGTTGGTTGATTGTCAAAGCACTTGATTAGGTTAACACAAATATATGATTGATTTGGCATAGGTACACAAGCATCTTGGTACAGTTGAGAAATATTGGCACAAGTTGCCTTATGTGCAGTTGGTTTGACTCAGATTGGATGAGTTGTATGAGCAGTTGGTTTGACCCAGGGGGACTGAGTTTGGTGTGCAGACTTAGATTGACTGAGTTGGTTGATGTGAGAAACAGATTGAATGGTACAGGTTGATTGTACATGTTGATGAGTATTGTGATACAATGGACAGTGATCGGTTGATGAGTAGTGATCAGATAATGAGCAGTGGTTAGTAGTGGCAGTTGTTGTGCAGTGTGGTACAGATTGTGCAGTGTAGCACAAGTGTTGATTAACAGGTCCGCAGGATCAGTGCGGTTGTGGTTCAACTATTTCTATCTTCATATCAGGGTGGTAGGACGAGGCAAGGAAAGGAGGTCGTAGCCTCCTTCCGGTTGAATTCGGAAAACTAGGGAGTGGCAACTTCCTTCAGGTCGTAGCCTCCTTCGAGTTGAAGCTGGAAAATTGAAGTCTTTGTAATAAGGGGGTTGTTGCTTTTTTCTAGTTATTTCTGGAAAACTATTTTAAAAAGGCTTCTGTGGTTTTCCCCCCAGGACTTGGGTTTCCACATCAAAATCTTGTGTATTGTGTTGCTATGCTTTCTATGTGATGATGATGATAACCATGCTGATGATGATATAATGATAATGTGATAATGCATAATAATGAATAAGTTGTTGATTATAAAAATTGAAAAAGTAATAAAGATTGCACACACATATTCACCCCCCCCTCTCTGTGTTCCTAGTGTGTCCAACAGGCCCTTCCGCCGTTCAGAAAAATTTCAAGGTTTCTTTCGATCAATCCTTCGCTGCGTCTGAAAACTTTCGAAGTTTCTTTTGATCAATCCTCCCCCACATCGGAAAAATTCCGAAGTTTCTTCCGATTGAACCCTTCGCCGCGTTGAAAAACTTTCAGAATTTTCTTCGGTGGATCCTTCCGCTGCGTCAGAAAAATTCCAAAGTTTCTTCCGATCGGACCATCCGCTGTGTCAAAAACATTTTCCCCCTTCCACCTGACACGTTTCTGTGGAAACCTCCAAATTTTTTTGACGTGCTCAGCCGACGCATCAACAAAATTCACCAAATCTTGTTGATTCCAACACTTAGAAAATTTTCAGAAATTTTCCTTCCTCCTCTTCGTCGGCGAAAACTTCAACTCCTACCCGATAGGGGTTCGGTCAATTTTCCCTTTTCCATTGATATGTAGTGGCTCTGCTCGGCTAACTGAGCTGATATGTTGGCTCAACTTTGTTTAACTGAGTCGACAATCAACAATCAAAACACTTAGAAAATTTTTCGGTCTTCTTCTACCAGCGAAATTCAACCCTTTTGCCTAGCACGCTTTTGATGCAATCCCCGTCGGCTCCGTTCGTCTCTCCTCGCTAACACGTCGCTTCATCCCATTAGCTTCCTTTGTCACTTCTCGCCAACACCGTCGGCGCATTTCGGCTAAACTTGTAGACACTGAGAGGGGGGGTGAATCAGTGTGCAGCCAATTTTAACCTTTTCACAGCTTATCAGGGTTAGCTACCAATTCATCAATTCATTACTCTATCATAAACATTTCATAAACATCTTCCAGATCATTATTCATAAATCAAAAGCAGTTAAACCATCATAACACAGAAGAACACATCATATGAG
>LPNX011058020.1:0-13333 GCA_001517045.1 Pseudotsuga menziesii | reverse complement strand
AAACTCAGATCTGCTCCTTTGCTGCAAATTAGGGCATCATTGCCTGCTCCCACGCATGCACAAGAATTTCCACAGCTGCCTCAGAGAAAGAACATAGAGCACACTTCATATCTCACACCCAAAATGAAGAAACGTGAGGGTATTTATATAGAAAGGAAAATGAACATTTCCTTCTTTTAAGGAATACTTTTTTTTCATATTTTATTTTTATTTTTAAATAATTACCACTCAACGGTCAACCTTCAAAGACACCCCTCCTTATCATTCTTCAAAGTCACCCCACCTCATTTAATATGAACATTTCCTTCTTTTAAGGAATATATATTTTTTTTATATTTTATTTTTAAATGGGGCCGACATACTATAAAAATATTTTATTATTTTTTTTAATAAAACTTTGACTGAGCCGACTTTGTGTTTGACTGAGCTGACTTATAATTTTCGTTGGGTCAACTTAAAAAGTTAATATCTCATCAACCATGAGGAACCACGTGACGTGCCACCTACCGTTGGAAAGGGCATGACAAGGGCTATCATCTTATGAGGGTCTTGCTTGCATTGGCAAGATCCTTTACTCAAATTTTCTTCAATTTGTGCAGGCCATCATAAAATGACTTGAATTGCCAGTAGTGGGCTCCATGACCTTTGCAAGGTCATCAGGGTCTTCATCAAGGGTTCCAAGAATTCATGGGATTCTCCATTGTCTGCCAAGGCTTCAGGATTATCTCTAGGGTCTTCAGCATCATCAATAGGGCTTCTTCAAGAGTTCAGCAAAGTGGTGATATCGATGACATCAAGACCATGTTGGCATCAATGACAATTTCATCAACAAAACTTCCCGGCACTGCTGCTGCAGCATCGTCGGCTCAACTCTTGGCAACCCAGCCGACACTGTTGGATCGCCTTCAACTTTTGTAGACGACACTATCACTGCGGCTTCAAATATCTCAGCTGGAAAAGGAGAATACTCTCAACACTTGTAAAAATCCAAGTTTAGTTTGTTTTGTTGTTGTTGTTGTTTTTTCTTTCTTGTTTGCCTCTCCTTCTTGCTAAACACAGAGGCTGATTCTTCATGGCTCGTTGAGGCCCAAAGCTGCAACATCAGCTCTGATACCACACTGTCACGTCCCCACCCTCATACCGACAATGGAAAGGACGTGACCAACACTGTTGTCAAATAAGCAATCTATCCGCATGAACATAAACATAAGAACAAAATGCATTGGAATAAAAACATATACATATGCATAAGACATGTAAATACAATAGAAGCAAAAACATTCAAGCATTCACGATGTTCATATTAATTCATAAACAAATTCATTGCAGAGATTAAATACACAAGAATACTTGTCTAGAGAAGAAGCTTCCCCCGCAACTAGCTACGTCACTGCAACGTTCCACCCAACCGTAGGCCAATGTGCTCATCAATCTCTCAGCAACACTGCCACCCCCAAGCTCGGCATGATTCCACAAGGAACTAAGGAACACCAACATGCTCACAAATAGCCAAAATCATACATCCACAGTCAAGCCAACCCATCGTTGGGTTTCATAGATTGTTTAGCCAAGCCAATACAAAATTGGGTTTCACAGGTTGCTAAGGCAAAAAGACAACAACATAGGGGTTCCTTGGATTCACTCATCAAAGCCAATACAAGGTAATCACATCCCAACACAACCAAACCCTCTAACAGATGGGTGGGGGCAAAAATATTCTGGAGACTAAAATCCCACAAATGGTAAGTGGGGAAAAACGACCCAAGTGAGAAAAACGTCTCAGGGAAAGTTTAATGGCTGCAAAGATAAAAAAAGACCTCTATAAACCCCCAATTTGTGGCTATATCTTCCGAGCCACTGAGAATAACAAAAACATATTTCCAGCTTGGAGAGAAATGAGGAAAACACTGAAATTCGTGAGGGAAACGCACAACAACCTTCAGCTGCACGAGGAAAGGGAAAACTGTTGAATTATTGTAACTTCGAAGAATATTCTAAATGTATTTTATTGATGGAACCTTTCAGAGATGTTATTATTCCTCCATCAGGATGATATTATTGCATTAGGTCAATAGAGAGTCATGAGGAAAACCCTCCATTGTAAGTCAGGTCATTAGCACCCTCCTAAATATAATATTAAGTTGTTTTGAGTCCTCCTAGAGAAGTCGGACGAGTCAAGTTTAGTAGGGTCGACTTAGTTGAGTGAAAAGTTAAGTGAGAGGAAGAATATAAATATAGAGAGGCGCTCCTCATTTGAAACACACAGACACACACTTGTGTAGCGCATGAGAGAGAGAGAGAGAGAGAGAGAGAGAGTCTTATCTGCAAGGAGGAGAAGGACAAGTTTGAGGTTTTATCTTTTATCTTTTTGATCATCTATATTGAGGAAGCTTTTCTTGCTGGGTTTTTCCCAAGGTAAATCTGTCTTGATCTTGTGATACTGTTTCTTTCAGTGATCCTGTATATGCTATTATTGTGAAATTGAATTGAATGCTAATAATCTAGCTTAGCATATAGAATATTAACATGGTATCAAAGCTACCCTGAATAGGACAACTTTCACAAGGTAAAAAATCCCTCTCTCCCTCTCCGACAAGAAATTAGGGTTTCGAAGAAAATTGGATTTTTGAAGATTTGACTGCATAGAAAGTTGCGCCCTCCTGGAGTGCATCCACTGAGCCTGAGATTGAAATTCTTGAGTGGGTAGATCTCCGGGAAAGTCAAACCCTAGTTTGACACTGGACCAGAAAACTACACTGCAGAATCTCGTAAGTCAGTTTTGAAAGGCGAAGACTTGAGATCTCCAGAAACCAAGCATACCAGTCAACTCGCCTCAGTTAAGCACATCTCTTGGTAAGACCAGTTTCTCATTTTCAAAAAATTTCAATTTTTGTAATCTCTTAACAAGATGGCCACAAGCACCAAGCTTGAGGACAAACTAGAAGGCATAGAGAATTACCGAGCATGGAAATACAGAATTGGCCTCATTCTCAAGGAGAATGATCTTGACAAATATATCGAGAAAGAAGTTGCAGAACCTGATGAGGCTGAAGCTAGGGAGAAGCACAAAAAGGATCTGATTAGGGCACAAATGATTATTGCTGACTCTATCAAGGATCACTTGATCCCTCAAGTGTCATCCAAGAAGACTCCAAAATAAATGTATGATTCCCTAGCAAGGATGTATGAAGGAAGAAACATCAACAGAAAGATGAATCTAAGAGCTCAATTGAAAAGCAAAAAGATGAGTCATGGAGAATCCATCCAGTACTATTTCACAAGGGTCTCCCAGTTCAAGGAATAACTAGAAGCCATTGGAGACACCCTTGATGAAGATGTGTTGGTTATGACTACTCTCAATGGTCTCACTAGACCCTGGGATTCATTCATCCAAACTATGTGTGCCAGAAAGGAAAGCATGAAGTTTGATATTGTATGGGAAGATTGTATTAAAGAAGAGGCTAGAGTGGCCAATAGAGAAGCTCTACCGAAGGAAGATGATCAAGCCCTAGCCACCCATACCAAGAGAAAAAGAAGTCAACCCAACTTCAATAAGGGAAACCACAAGGAGTCTCAACCTCCCAGAAGGTTCCAAAGAACAAGAGAAAGTTTCCCAAAGAGGGACTACTCCAACTTTCAATGTTTCAATTGTGATAAGATAGGACACATTGCCAGAAATTGTCCTTTGAGGAAAGAAGAATATAAGAAGAGGAACAACAACAAAAGACATCATGCACATCTAGCTGAAGATGAGGAAGAAGAAGAAGAAGAAGAAGAAGGACCTTGGAGAGAGCAAGCAAGAGAAGAAGATGTAGAAGAGTATGTACTATTCTCTGCACTCTTTGGGTCTGTAACACCTGGAGAAGACACATGGCTTATTGATAGTGGTGCTTCAAAGCACATGATAGGAAAAAAGAAATTTCTGTCAACACTTGAAGAAAACAACTCTCCTCAGAAAGTATATCTAGGAAATGACTATCAATATCCAATGAAAGGAATTGGTGAAGCAAGCTACAAGCTTGATTTAGGAAGCCCCCTAAAGATGAAGGAAGTTTTATATGTACCAGGTCTAAAGAAGAACTTACTTTCTATCTCAACATTAGATAAAGAAAGGATATAGAGTTGCATTCATAGATGGACAAGTACTCATGTGGCCCAAAGGAAATTCAATTGAAGATGCAATTGTCATCGGTGAAGAAGAAGGAGGCCTATATAAACTCAAGGGACATTTAGAAACAACCCTTGTTCATGAGACCATTAACCGTAATGAACTGTGGCATTAGAGGATTTCCCACATAAATTACAAAGCACTACCTCATGTGAACAAAGTAGTGACGGGATTACCAGACTTGAAGATCAACCATGAAGGCATTTGCAAAGGATGTGAAAAATGAAAAAATATCAAGAATCCATTTCCAAAGAGTGAAACAAAAACTAAAGGTACGATGGAATTAATTCATTCAGATGTATGTGGTCCAATGTCCTCCACATCCTTGAGTGGTTTTGAATACTATATTACATTTATTGACGACTATTCAAGAAAAACATGGATATACTTCTTGAAAGCAAAGAACGAAGTGTTTGAAAAATTCAAGGAATTCAAAGCCTTGATAGAAAACCTTTCAGACAAAAGAATCAAGACACTCCGATCAGACAATGGCGAAGAATATACTTCAAAAGAATTTGAAGCCTTTTGTAAAGATGTTGGAATCAAGAGAGAACTAACTACTCCCTACAATCCTCAACAAAATGGTGTTGTGAAAAGAAAGAACAAAACCATTATGGAGGCAGTGAAGACAATGATATATGATCAAGATCTTCCAATGCATCTATGGGAAGAAGCAACGAGAACTGTTGTCTATGTACAAAATAGAATATCTCGCAGTGCCCTTGGATTCATGATTCAAGAGGAGATGTTCACGGGAAAGAAGCCTGAAGTAAGTCACCTCAAGATATTCGGTTGTCCAGTATATGTTCACATATCGAAAGAGAAAAGAACCAAGTTGGACCCTTCCAGAAAGAAGGGAATATTTGTTGGATACTGTTAAGTATCCAAGGCATTCAGAATTTACATTCCTGGATTCCATCACATGGAAATCGGTAGAGATGTAACATTCGACGAAGAAGCAACTCTCAAGAGATCTAGAAAATGTCAACATGAAGAAGTATACAAGGAAGATGCACCTCCCAACAATGTAGAGGCTACATTCCTCCCTGGAGATGAAACACTTGAAGATCATGATATGACAGAACCACAAGAACCTCCCACGATGGAGATATCACGGAAGGGAGTGTGCTTGGGAAAGAGAAATTATACAAGAAGCAGAAAGATATGGAGCTCCAGAAGGCTCCACAAGGGTAAGCAAGAAGCCTAAGCCATTTTCCAACTATGTAGCTTTAATGTGCGATCTTGTAGATCAAGAACCTACAAACTATGAAGAAGCTATACAAAAGAAAGAATGGGTAGAAGCAATGACGGAAGAATACCAATAAATAATTAAGGATGACGTTTGGGATATAGTTCCCAAACCAGAAGGCAAGAGTGTGGTATCTTCCAAGTGGATCTACAAGATAAAACATGCAACTGATGGAAGTATAGAGAAATACAAGGAAAGATTTGTGGCTAGAGGTTTTTCTCAGAAAGAGGGACTTGATTATGAAGAAACATTTGCACTAGTAGCAAGGTATACTTCAATTAGAGCCATCATGGCACTTGCATCCATGATGAAGTGGAACTTACACCAGATGGATGTAAAGCCAACCTTCCTGTATGGTGTGATTGAGGAAGAGGTATACATAGAACAACCACAAGGTTTTGAAGTTGAAGACAGATAGACTCACGTATGCAAGTTGAAGAAGGCCTTGTACGGCCTGAAGCAAGCTCCTAAAGCTTGGTATGGAAGGATAGATAGTTCCCTGACGAGCTTGGACTTTACCAAGAGTAAAGCCGACCCTAACCTTTACTTCAAGGTTATAGAAGATGAACCTGTCATACTATTACTATATGTGGATGACCTATTTTTGACAGGGAATGAGAAACAAATTTAAAATGAAAGAAGAAGCTTGCTGAGGAATTTGAGATGAAATACCTTGGATTAATGCATTATTTTCTAGGTCAAGAGGTATGGCAGAAATCAGAAGGAATATTTCTCAATCAAGAAAAGTATGCAGTAGAAATTTTGAAAAGATTTGATATGTTGGAATGTAAAGTCATGGCCACACCCATGGATACCAACCTGAAGTTGTTGGTTGATGATTTATCAGAATTAGTGGATGTGACTCAATACAGACAAATTATCGGGTCGTTGATGTATCTAACAAATACCAGACTAGGCATTTGTTTTGTTGTGAACACCTTGAGTCAGTATCTAGTTCAACCTAGACGTGTTCACATGGTAGCTGCAAAACATGTGATGAGATAGTTGAAAGGAACTATAGACTTTGCTCTATACTATGATGGAAACCATGACTACAGATGCAGGTTGGGTTGGAAGTGTCTTAGACAAAAAAAAGCACATAAGGTGGATGTTATTGTCTGGGGTATGCTATGATTTCATGGTTTAGCATGAAACAATCCAATGTTGCTCTTAGCACGACTGAAGCAAAATACATAGCAGCTTGATCTGCTAGTTGTGAAGCCATATGGCTTCGAAAACTGATGTCAGGTCTATTTAACGAGGGTTTGGATACCACAGTGATTCTATGTGATAACCAGAGTTGTATAAAGATGACAGAGAAACTAGTGTTCCATGATAAATCAAAGCACATAGAAATCCGGTATTTCTACATTCGAGATATGATACAAAGGGGAGACATAAAGCTCAAGTATGTGAGTACCGATGAACAAGTTGCTGATGTGTTGACAAAGCCTATGTCTTGAATAAAGTTTGAATACTTTAGAGACAAGCTTAGTGTTGTTCAAAAAGACCTTCTCCGAAAGGGGGTGCAGTGATGTTGCAGTGGGATTGTATCATCCCTGGACACTTGTCCTAAAGTGATTTGTAGACTTCTATCTTCGAGAAAGAAGTGGGATTGTATCATCCCTGGACACTTGTCCTAAAGTGATTCGTAGACTTATGTCTCCGAGAAAGAAGTAGGATTGCATCATCCTTGGACCTAAGTCCTAAAGTGATAGGGAGTGATTATCCTGTAATAGTATCCAGAGACTTCGGTATTCAAGAATGTGGTAGGATTGCATCATCCTTGGACCTAAGTCCTAACTGATAGGGAGTGATTATCCCGAAATAGTACCCGGAGACTTTGGTCTTCGAGAATGTGGTAGGATTGCATCATCCTTGGACCTAAGTCCTAAAATGATAGGGAGTTATTATCTCGTAATAGTATCTGAAGTCTTCGGTCTTCGAGAATGTGGTAGGATTGTATCATCCCTGGAATTAAGTCCTAAAGTGATCCGTAGAATTTCGTCTTCGTATTGTGGATTGCAGGTTGTTGCTGATGATGATGATGTTGCTGATTGAAAGATCAAAGTATTGTTGATGATGTTGCTCAAAGTATTGCTGCTGCTGCTGATGATGATCAAAAGGTCAAAGTATTGTTGATGATGATGTTGCTGATTGAAAAAGACTAAAATATTGATGATGATGTTGTTGATCGAACGATCAAAGTGTTGCTGCTGTTGAAATTGAAGATGAAGACTATATGTCAAAGATGATGAAAAAACTTCCAATGATTTATAGATGTATCACCCTGATGATGTTGAAGATGCTCTCTCTCCTTCTCCTACTGTTGTTGTTGTTGTTGTAGAATACCCTTCTCGTTAAGGGAGAGTGTTGAATTATTGTAACTTTGAAGAATATTCTAAATGTATTTTATTGGTGGAACCTTTCGGAGATGTTATTATTCCTCCGTCAGAATGATATTATTGTATTAGGTGAGTAGAGAGTCATGAGGAAAACCCTCCATTGTAAGTCGGGTCATTAGCACCCTCCTAAATATAATATTAAGTTGTTTTGAGTCCTCTTAGATAAGTCGGCTCAGTCAAGTTTAGTAGGGTCGACTTAGTTGAGTGAAAAGTTAAGTGAGTGGAGGAATATAAATAGAGAGAGGCGCTCCTCATTTGAAACACATAGACACATACTTGTGTAGCGCATGAGAGAGTGAGAGAGTCTTATCTGCAAGGAGGAGAAGGACCAGTCTGAGGTTTTATCTTTTATCTTTTTTATCATCTATATTGTGGAAGCTTTTCTTCCTGGGTTTTTTCTTTTAGGGTTTTCCCAGGGTAAATCTGTGTTGATCTTGTGACACTGTTTCTTTCAGTGATCCTGTACATGCTATTATTGTGAAATTGAATTGAATGCTGAAAATCTAGCTTAGCATATAGAATCTTAACAAAAGCAACCTCTAAAACCCCCAAATCGCGGTTCTCCTCTGCACATCCACTGAACAGTATCAAAAATGGATTTTCCCCAGTCGTGGAATGAGGAAACAACCACAAACACGTGAGGGAAACACACAACAAGCTCCAGCTGCGTGAGGGAGGCAAAACGACCTCTCAAAACCCCAAATCATGCATCACGGTAGCACATTCACTCACCCATACCCAAAAAACGAAATCCCTAGCCATGGAGGAATGAAGAACAACTGAAATCGTGAGGGAGAATGCCCCAGCTATCTCTAGTTACGTGAGGAAGCAACGCATGGGTGAATGAATGGCTTGGGCCCCCATTTTCCCAATATTTTCTTGGCCCATAAGTCAAAATTCGTTTTTCCCAAAAATGGGTGGCTTCCCCAATATGGATTTGACTCCCATACTCTTCCCATCCCCATGCAATAACTTCCTCAACCAACTTCTAGATGACTGGGCATAAAATGACAAAATGGGTAGATGGCAACTTTATGGGTTTCCCCTTAGACATTTGGCTTTTCCCCATTGGCCCAAGGGTTGAATATTTCCCCCTTCCTATTCCTTGTGAATCATGCCCCCATCTGTTTAACGTTGCGACGCATAGCTAGTTGTGGTATTTTTATTAATTTGGATTTTACATGATGTCTCAAACATATTGTGCCTGGCTAGCACATAAACCATCGACATCGATTTTAATCGTTGAAACATAAAACACTAAATCCATGGTGGGGCCTTTGTCTTGAGCTCCACACCACGATTAAATAAAATATTTACATCATGTGCAATTCAATACCATGGGGTCAAAATCAAGGTGTTACGAACTTTTCAACATGCAAATACCTCAACTTAGGACCGACCAAGTTCTTTGTCAGATAGTATATCACATGATCTTGGTTGATTGAAACGTTGCTAATTATAAAAGAAAATCCTTACTATTGTTTGAAGAATTAATAAATGGGCATAAATTAATGTTGATTTTCAACACATCAATAGATTATTGAGCATAGTCATATCAAATGAATGGGACCCCTTTATTCAAAAGGCACATGAATCCTTTTTTGAATTCAACCTAATTTTCAATAAGTTAGCCTTTCCTTGTAGGTTTTGCATTTGACAAATGTTACACGAGGGGATGCAATTGAACTATCTCCTCAACCTTAAATGGGTCCATAGAATCCCATGCTTGGACATAATGAAAACTAACAATCACCCAGATATGGCACAAAATATACACATCACGATTCAAGTGAATCCTATAGTAGCGACATCTATCGAACACTGCCTCCATGTGCTTAAGATGATCAAACTTCCTTGTACATCGAGCTATCAAGTCATCAAGGTAAGTTTCGTCAGTGATTTTTATGTCATGAAATGCATATGACATGGCCCACTAAAACGTGGATCCAACATTCCTTAGACTAAAATCCATTTTTCTATACACAAATGTGCCCTAAGGACATATAAATGAAGTTTTATGCTAGTCTTCAGGGTGGTTTGAATTAGACTATAACTTGAGAACCCATCCATGAATGAAAAAAACTCATTCCTGCATATTCATCGATGATTTTGTTGATAAAGGGGGTAGATAGTTGTCTTTTGGATAAGCTAGGTTAAGGTCCCTAAAGTTTGTACAATATATTCTAATGCTTCCTTGTTTATTATCAACGAGTACCAAATTGGACACCCATTTGGTGAAGGGAATATGGTAGATAAAACATACATGAAGTATTTTTTCCACCTCTACTTTAACTACAAAAACCTCCTATGGATTGACCGATCATAGTTTTTGTCGAACATGTTTTTCATTAGGATATGTCTTAATCTTATGTTCAACACTTATGGGGTTGATTCCTGGAATCTCTTCATAAGACTAGGAAAACATGTCACAATATTCTTTAAACAGTGAAGTCTAAATCTCAACTTCTTTGGGTGATCTAAAAATAACAGATATGAAAATAACGCTTGAATCGCATGTGAATTAACTTCAACAGTTAACTTGAAAGGGATTTAATAAACAAGCTTAAAAGAGGACTTAAATAATTGAAGGGAAACTTATTAAAGAGCATCAAATCATGAAAATGAGAAGACGATTGATAAAGGAGTTCGTCTGATATGTCTTCGGGTCTGTTTTCCAATGGAGAAATTGATATTTTTAATTTGAAGTCAAATGTTGCAACACCATAATGTGATCTTCAATAGGTACAAAATGCCTTCAAATCTGTTACAAAAAGGCTTAGGATTCCCATATAGAATCCTCTCACTCTCAAATTTCACAAGAATGGCTAAAAGGCCTCTTCAACCATTTACAACATGAGCAAGCTTACAAGTCCTTACAAAGGCACATTGCATTATACCAATTAGATTTCGATTTATGGTGAGTCTGACCATATATTAGATTTATGGTGAACATGTTGTGTATAAATCTCGTGGATAGGGTATGCCAATATTTGGGGACTAAATCCGGATTAAATTAATAAGTAATGATTTTTGACTCGATGTTGGTTTAACTGTTGCTATGTACGGGAGGAGGTCGCAGGTTCAACCCCATGGAATTCTTATTCCTAGCCTTTTTGATTGAAAGTTTGATTTTTTTGTTATGGTTAATATGTGGTGGCATATATTATGATTTAATCCCACGGAATTTGGCTCTAATTCCACTTAACTACCCAAATTTTGACCACCGCGAACCTCTCCTCCATTTACGTTTTGGTCAAAAGTTAGTGTTTTGGTAATGGTTTATATGGGGTGGCATATATTATGGTTTAATCCTGCAGATTGTCTCTAGTTACACATAACCACCCAACTTTTGACCACCAATTGAAACTTTATTCAAACTTAAATATACTAGGATACTTATTAAGTAGGGAAATGAAACACCAATAAAAAAATTGATATATTGTAAAATTAAGAGAAAGTTGTGTATGTAGATAATATAAGTTTATTTGTCAAAAGCAAGTCTAGTAAATCTATGATAGGCTAATTCATTTGGTTTATTCCCTGTTAGAATTCAAAGACCTTGAAATTCTACAAAAAGAAAATCAGCAATAAAAAAAATCAACCATAAAATTTGACAAAAAAATGTCATTAACTCTGGGTTACTATAGTTTTGAATATAATAATAAAAATAAACTATTGAAAGAAAAGAAAAAATATAATATATATTTTTAGAAATTAACAATATTTCATGATATATATATTTCATTTTAATAAATTAAAAAATACATGATAATTTTGAATAAAATTCTGTATTCCGTATATTGTCCACCATTCCACCTCGTCAACTGACCAAGAGGAAGTGCCCACCGTTCTACCTGGTCGAGCGATAAGAGGAAGCGTCAACCGTTACACATTCCCCTCACAAACCTGGGTGTGATTGCGTGTAGCGATCCATAACGTGTCGACTGCCAGGAACTCATTGGAAACTCGACTAACAAAACTTCAACGATCCACTAATTGCTCGCTTCTAGGAACCGACTAGAAAACTGACTCACGAAACTTCAAGGGGATCGCGGGCTCACAATCTAGAAGATTGAAATGATTAACTAACTCATGGACGACAAAATTTAGGGAGGGTTAACCTGCATTAAAATCGATGATTTTTTTTCAATTAACTAACTCATGGACGACGAAACTATAATTCTGTGTTGTTTTTTATTTCCAAATACAGTCACATGCTCAAGCTATTACTGATGTTAAATAAATGTCATTTTCTTAACCGACAAAGATATGAATGTTCCTTGACTTCCCATATTTAAAGGTTGTAAAGAATTGAATACAGGGATTCAGTCTTATCTACCATTCATTTTAGTTTGAATTATATATTCATAAAAAGATAATAGAGAAACTATATAATACAATTTTTTTTGCATAACTAAAATGAAAACAGGAAATGCATGAGCATGGAATTAATTACACATCTTACACTAGAAATAAAAATACAAGAACTAAGATTCAAAGACTAAAACATCTAGACATTTGCTATGAATTGATTAACAATAAAAAAATAAGAATATATAGTAACCTGCTTTCAACAAAGTCCTATGAATGGATCTGAAATGTGGCTAGTCACTTAGAGGAAGGTATGTACTTAATGAGGTAGAATGTAAATGGGGGGCTCCTTGTACAATTCATCGTGCATTGTCACAACCTATGCTTAGGACTATCAGTAACCATAGTCTCAAACGTCTAGAAATATCAATACTCCCTTAGAAATATCAATACTCCCTTAAAGTCCATGTTGTACTGCTTCAAAATGCAGTATATCAGTTTTTTCAATTCTTGATAAATTAATGAATTTGATGAGTTAATTCATAGGATTCAACAACCCCACTAAAAGCATCCTTCACATGGAAAAGAAGTACCTAATATAATGTTGCACACTCAACACATTGGATTATATATCATACCAAAAGGAAACTGTTTAATATATCAAATTTGTATTATATATTATATCAAAAGGAAATTGTTTAAATATACCAAGGCAGAAAATATATGAGTTTTTTTGTTAATCCTTCGCAGATCTAATTTGAGAACTTGATAGGGATGCCAATAATTCTCAATATTAGTTTGGATATACTAGAGGTGTATTTACAAATAATTTTATTTATGTAGATTCCCAGTAATCAATATCTTCAATAATTAATGTAAAAGGATAGATAATCTGTGGCAATTCTTATGGTTGGTTGTATAAGGAAACAAATGAAGACTGTGAATAGAATATACAATAACCTGCTTTCTTCAAAGTACTATGAATGGGTCTCAAATGCTGTGAGTCACTTAGAAGAAGGTATGTACTTATTGAGGTAAGTATGTAGATGGGAAGCTCCTTTTACAATTCCTTTTGCATTGACACAACCTATGCCCTTTCTGTTAGGGTACACAGGATACTCCCAAAGGACCGAACACCAAGAATAGCCGCTTCACACAAACAGATCACAGATCAATACACCAATGTTTGTCACGTGGTTA
>LPNX011057995.1:2012243-2023293 GCA_001517045.1 Pseudotsuga menziesii | reverse complement strand
GATCTTGCCTAAACGGAGGAGCTGTAGACTGTGGTGACAGTGGTCCCCAGCTCTCGCTTGTCCCCAAGGACACACATAGCAGGTTGTGACTTTCCTGCGTCTTAAAGTGTGTATTAGGCGGCAACAAGGCCCTTGGGCTCTTTTTTACCTGCCTGAAAATGAGAGCTTTGAACACTAACTTGTTATAATGTTAGTCCAAAAAATAAAACTAGACCTATAAACTTAATAAAAAATAAACCTAACTTTTATACTGAAACCGGAGGAAGGTGGGAGGAAGAAGAAGCTATGGAAAAGAGAAGACAAAAGGGGTGAAGAGAGGGCAAAGTAAGGTCAAAAGAAGGCTAAAAATAAAAGTGAAAAGGGGCTGCAAAAAGGGCAAACAAGGTTGCAAAAGAAGAGGAAGAAGGCTGAAAACTAGGGCCCAAAAAGGGGCTGCAAAAAGGGTGAATAGGGCCGCAAACTCAGGCAAAAAGAGGGCCACAAAAAGAAAGGAAAAAGAGGAAAAGAGGGCAGCAAAAGAGGAGAAGAAGGGGCTGCAAAAAGAAGTGAAAGAGGGCTGCAAAATCAAAAAATGACAGCCAACAGGGGCATACGTTTTGGTGAATGATAGATCACTTTAGCCCAAACCTTGCCTTAACCCAAAAATTCAAAAACTTTTATTTTGAAAGATGAATGAAAGCAAAGAGAAAATAGTCAAACCTGTGGATCTTCTTAAGGATACTTGGATCTCTTAAAGCATGCAATTGTCGGAGGTTTGCACTTGACTCCAAGAGAAGTGGATGCAGCTGAGCTCGAACTTCTACTTGGTTGGATGGACTGATCTACACAAAATCAACTCATATACTTGCCAAACAATGGATTAGATCATGTATTGTTCACAAATTGAAATATAAAGAAGCATGAAATATGACTGAATAAACAATGCTTTTTTTCAACTTCTAAAAGTAAAGCAATAAACAACTAACTTGCAAACCACAAATACCTGTTCTTATGTGCTTATATAAGCCTTCTAAAGCATAGATCTTTAATCAAAATAGACAAGAAAGAGAATAATTAGAACACAATCACCTCATCCATCAAGAGCATTCATCCACAATGTCACACCATATGAGCCTCCAAAGCCTTAAATTTATTCCAACGGTTGCATAAAAGCAACAAGCATTTACGAAGTTTCACCAGAGTTTCTCTACACAAAAATCCACCCCTGATAGAGCTGAAAGAGCCTCTATTTATACAATGAGAGAAGACCCAAAACCCTAAAACCAAAAACCCAACCCTAACCGGCTCGGCACACAACTGATAGCTCAAAACAAAAGCTGAAGAGTTAAGAGTGAGGGGAGGCCTCCACCTAGGTAAGGCGCCCCCACTCCAAACCTAAAACATCAAAACCCAACCTCCAGACAAGCCACACGTGTGAGGGCGCAACAGTCAAGGAGAGAGGGGCGTGAGCACTGTGAAGGAAGCGTGCGCATGGAGGAGGTGTTAACTAAAGATGATAGGTGCCAAAACCCTTAGGGTTTGCACCAAGCACTGTCTGTCATTAATTTCTAGCTTCGTAATTATCATCACACCAATTCCGGTCTTCCAAATCATCCAATTCATGAGTTTAGCTAGAGATGACAAGACTGCTAATTGAATATATATTTAATGCTTACCGGATGCTGACTGAAGTTGAGTTCTGTTAACTCCAATCATCATAAATGCCCAATGCCATGTCATTTTGCATTTCATTTCACTGAATTCAGGTTAATTTGGAGAGATTTGGATTTTCTCCAAAATAATCATTTTAATTAATTAATCAACTTTTTCCCCAAAAATGACTTTTTTGAGAAAATATGCGTTATGTGGCTGAATGATGATCTAAAAGTTGGATCCGGCTGGCTGGCTGATCAAGAATGATTTTTGGCTTAAGGTTAGAGCCTTCAATCACTGAATTCGGGTTCCGGATAACTAACTTATTACAAATTGAATTTTTCCATTTAAATTATGGAAAAATTTAATTAAAAACTTAGAAAAAATTAAAATTTTGATGCGTCCGGTAAAAAAAAATTCAAATTTTTTTTGAAGGTCCTAGTGACTTAGGACATGACCATAGTCTATTCTAACAATGTCTAGTAGGTTTATACATACCTAGTTGGGCTCTAATAACCCCCCAAGGCCCAGAATTCAAAATCGGGCATTCCAGCGTTGGAGGAAGCGGGAAAAAATCTCGTCAATTATACTCGGCTATAGGCAAAGCATAATTGTCAAGGGCAAAAAACTCCTTGGAATACCTTCGTTGAAATTCTACGTCTGAGGAGACTAAACCACTCAAAAAACCCTACTAGCATATTTTATTACAAACCCCGCAGAAATATCAAGCATGTCATGTACATAGTTTATGTACTCAGGCTCACTTGATGACGAGTTTATGTACTCAGGCTCACTTGATGATGCTTTAGGACCACAACCCTCTGGAAAACCATGCTCCTAAATATAGCATGCATAATAGCAAGAAGATTCCTCATGGAAATCTCTGCACGCCCTACAGAATGGTTTGTAAGGCTCAACCATATTAGTAGCCTCTAGCTGATGAGGAGACCTCTGCTCATGGTTGGGATTCTTTCTTTGCCATGTTTGTCTTGCAGGGAAAGTTCTAGGAGGTGGCAGAGGTTGAGTTCTTTCAACAGTTATGACCCTATTCTGAACATCTTTAAGCTGCACTAAGTGTTTCATTTCCATGTCTTGCATTTTCTCTCTCAGGTCCATGAGCTTTGTTATCACATATATAGTAGCCAAGCTACCATATTCTATTTTTCAGACACAGTACATTTTTCAGCCAGATCTCTTACATATGAGATGCTGAGATGAGCATTTCTGATGGATCATTTTTGTCTTAGTGGACTATTGTACTCTCCCATGCCAAGACTGAGTCTCAGGACACTCAGATTTGAGGACCGATATAGCCATTTATGTTATTTCAGAGCAGTAGTGGATGCCCAGTGTTATATCAGTATTTTCTCATTGGATATATGGTGTTTCAAATGGATTATATTGCCTGGATATGACTCAGTATTTTATATGGTGTTGTGGTTATTATTGCTCTTATACTGATTCTTGTAACATATATTGACTTGTGGTATCATGATCTGGCGGTCATATTTATATGGACTTGGTTGTATATTATACTATGTATTGATGTTTTTACTCTGGCTTTGAAGTTCTTGATCTATACTCATTGGTTTTACCCTCCTTAGGGAGAATAGAGGTAGTCCTTCCCACCATTGTCTTGGCTTGCTAGTGTTGGCTCCATCATTTCATTGTCTTCATCCATCCATTACCTTCCAATTTAATTTTTAACCCGACTGACTTCTTGACTTGTGGCATGGAGGACCTTTTTCCTTGCTAGAACCTTTGTTGGACAAGCCTCCCTGTTTACATTGTGTCTTGGCTCTGAGTTGGTGACAAAACTTGCCTATGGTAAGTTGGATAGTATGCCTAAATCATTCTGGTCGGTTGTCCCGATGTTTGGCACTGTGCAAAATTCCCCCTAGTCTCTTGAAATGTTGTTGGCTAAAACTGAAAGCTCATGTACTACTTTTATTGAAATATTAAATATGCGCCCATGGAAAATGAAAATTGTAAAACTGTGTTTCTTAACATAGGCAAAAAGGGCAAGAGCAATGAAATGCTAAAAAAATACTCCTTGAAGAGTATAAGAAAGGGTCTAAAAAAGCAATGGTTAAAAAATGTTATATCAAAGGATTGATGACCTTATTAAAAATAAATATGGCCTGGATGAAAGCTGCGATTAGCTGTGCTTTTAAGCACTGGTGAAGTCCCAAAGGGTTCATATAGGCCAAAAGGCCACAGAATAAAATATGATCCTAATGAACTTGGATCAAAATTGATGTAGACATGATGCCTAAGTTGAATAAGGACTCTCTAAACAACTCATCCATCTGTGAGGCACTGCCATTCCTTGTGTTGATGTTTGTCCAATATTGGTTGTAGTGAGTTTGCCCTTTTCTTTGTCCAAAGTGTCATGATGTTGAGTAGGAGGTCATCCTTTGCCTTAGCCTTGTCATTTCCACCTTTCACCCTTCACTAGCAAAATGACTACAACTATGAAGTGAGTATAGTCTTGAAAGTCTGAGTCTAAGTAATAATAAATAAAGCCTGATATTTATAAGTATTTATTGATGTACTGCTAGTGAAATGAATGCTACTTGTCGATTTTGTTACATGAATGAGTGGTAGAGCATGGTTTAACCTCTTAACACTTGCAGCAGATTGATCTATTCTGAGTTATTATTGGTGTCTGATTATTCATAGATGGTTATATTGTTTATTGGTTATGACTGATGATCAGACAGAGACCTATGAGGGGTATGAGTATACACCTTTAATGGATTGGGACTCTCTGAGTCCAATGAGACAGTTTATTTCCAGTTTCGGGCACTTACAGATGTGGTCAGGCTTATTCTGCTTTTCTGATGCAGTTTTTCTTCATAGATTGATTTGTTTGAGCAAGGAGATGTTTCAGTTGGATCTCCTAGGGCGTTGTATGGGCATATGGGGGTTCAGTCACTTGTTTGTACCATTGTACCCCTGTCCCAGAGAGCTTGGAGGGCTCAATTTGATAACGCAGGCACCCTAGGAGGCTATTTTAGCAGTATCACATTTCCCGAGGCAGATTAAAAAATGATCAAATGGCTATTGAAGAAATCGATTTGGGCTACTGAGGCAAAGAAATGGCATGGGGTGAGTCACAATGATGAGAGTGATGTCTTCCACACCTTCCAGCAGTTTCAGCATTTTATGGGGCCCGCACCTATTTTTGGGCAAATTTTATATATTTTCTGGAACTTTTTGGGAAGACCCACAATTTCCTCAAGGAGGCACAAAAGTCAAAATTTTAAAGTGTTATATTATTTATTGTGCCATAGGGACACCCAAAGGGAGTTAGTCAAACACTCCTTGGACCCACCATGTGCTTTCATTTATTTCTTGTTGAGTGGGTTACCTTTATTTTGGGTGGTTTAAGTCCACTTTGGTAAATTATAATTATATTGATCCATGTTTTATATGTTGAGCTCATCTCAACCATTGATTAGAACATTGTATCTTTTAATCTTAGCCACCCGTTTTGAAAGTGGTTAGGATTTGGTTATGACTGAGGTTCTCTCATTTTTATTTAAAGGAGAGAGCTTCTCATTTGTAAGGGGTCTTTGGCTCTTGGGTCTGAATAATAGAAAGACTTTTTCTGTGGAAATTTTTCTGGATTTGCTTTGCATCTGATGTGCTCAAATGGTGATTAGCTTGTCTTCAGCTTACTACCATCGTGGAAATTCTCGTGAGATCTATTTTTTTTTCGTGGCTATCATTGTTTTGTCTACAGGAGGGTGTTTTGGCTGGAGCGTTTTTGTAGGGGTCCTCAACTCGCTCGGTTCTCTTCGTCTTGGATTAGGGGGTTTTCATTAGTTTCATTGCGATCTATGATTACTTCATTTTACTGTCTTGTAGCATTCAGTTTCTTTATTTTGTATGTGCAAATCTGATATGGTTAACATTTGCTCATGCAAGGTAGGGGGCGCTTTGATGGCTTGGAGCTTGCGTATGCCATAGAAATCACGGGGATCTTCTAGGATTCATCGGGATAGCTAGGATCGTCACTGTTACAGACTTCTACAAGCTTATCTAGGTAAGATACACAGGTAAGTTCTTCTTTTCTGGTCTTATTCCATTGCACCTTGCTGAAATTTAACTATTTTTTTGAAAAACTCCTAAACCATAAAAACCTAAAAAATCAAATAATCAAGGAACTGTCCGATCTTTTGCCAAACCATTTCTGGGTTTCATAGATCGTGCCTCCCCCTAACTAAATCAACTAGAACGTTGGTCAAATTCCTCATAGATTGACCTAGATCTGATTTTTCAGCAGAAAACTGCATAACCCCCCACTGAAAAAATTGACCTGCCAGGGTTTTGAGTTTTTCTGATTTCTGACTACACAGACAGATAGATTAGGTCTTGAGCATTCCAAATCAACCCCAACGCTGTCAAGAGGCTCAACAGTTTGACCGGGATCTGAAAAATAGATTGAAACTGCCCTAGCGCCCTCACTGAAAATTGGCATTTTTCGGAAGTAGGTTTTTCTGAAATCTTACATGATAGGCTGATAGATCGGGTCCCAAGCATCCCAGAACACCCTCAACGCTGAGCTGATTCCTCCTGGTTTGCCTTAGATCTGAAAAAATCAGTTTTCAGTCTCCTATCCCCATCATTAGATTTTGAGTTTTCTAGATCTGATTTTTCTGTTGTTTTCCTGATTTGGGCTTGTAGATCAAGTCTCCCTGATCTCTTCTCATCCTCAACGCTAAGCCATCAGCCTTTCGATACCCCCTAAAACTTCAGATTTGTCTTCCTAGGCCCTAGCGCTAGCCATCTACTGAGCAGGTTTTCCTCTACCTTGGCTTTTTCGGACCAATTGCTTTCTGGGTTCGTAGATCAAGGTGTTTCCCAAGTGGGTTTCCTGAAACGTTGTCTTACTGCTGACTCCATTGCCCAATGCATACAAAGCACTGATCTCCAAGCTAGCGCTGCCCTTAGGCTCTTAGCCTTTGCCATCTACCAACATTCACTGATAGCTCAAACACCTTTTACTGAATCTGATTTTTAGGTACTGGATAGTCCCAACTTTGTTCGTGCTTGCCCTGTTATAGTTACGTGTCCCAAGACAGTTGCTAGTACCTAAACCCTAGAGATAGGGTTCACATTCAGCTTACACCTTAAGTACCTTGAAGCCCCATCTGATCTTCTTCTAGTGTCTAGGTTTGATCTCTCCTGTCGGGAGCAGATCCGGGTCTCCCCCATTGTTGTCCTGGACTAGGAAAACCTAAAGTGAAGGCTGCCTTGATTGGCGTGACAACCATCCATTTGGGAGTCTAGGCAGTCGTGGTTCCACCCCTTAGTTGCTTGCCCCTCTACCATCCATTTTGGATCCACCTCAAGCAGGCAACTACAAGGCGGGTGATAACATTTTGGCGCCGTTGCCGGGGAAGGTAGAGGCCTACCCTGGTCCGACATTTATCCTTAAGCTTTCCTCCCGTTCTCTTTGCCAACATTTTGGCGCCATTGCCGGGGAGGTAGAGGCCTACCTTGGTTCAACATACCTCACCTTTCCATACAACATATATTTTTCGGTGAATTACTTGTGTGGTTCACCTGGCGACTCCACCTTGCGACTCCACTGAGGATCGTACCCTATATATTAATCTTAAATTCCTAGAGCGTCCCAGCAACCCTCAAGGAATCCCCATAACTTACACAAGGAAAAACAAGCAAGTGTCCAACCTCACTGTCCCCTCAAGTCATCCTTTGGGATCCCTTTCATCTATCCCAATGGCCGGAGCAAATCCTAATGGAAATCAAACTGCTCCTCCTCCCCAAAACCTTAGGGTATTTGGAAGGAAGGCTAAGGCATCGCCTTTAGATTTCTCCCTGATCCCGGGGGCCCCACATGACATGCCGGAGAAGTATTTTGAAAAGGTCCCTAAGTTTGATGGAGTATCAGCTACCTCCATTGAAGATCACATTGACAAAGTATGGGATCATATGGAAGCATATGGAGTTGTGGATGAAGATGTATTCATGAGAGGTCTTTTGTTTTCTCTGGAAGGAGATGTGCGAAAGTGGTTTGATAGATTACCTGCTTCATCCATCAATGGCTATGACCACTTCGTCACGAAGCTTAGCGGTGATTGGTCTCATAAGTTGGATGGGAAGTTCCTCTTGCATCAGCTATTTGACATAAAGAAGAGGGAGAATGAAACAGTCCACGAATTCAACCTTAGATTTGATAAGACTGTAGGAAACATCCCAGAAGAGATTAGACCAAAAGATCAAGCGATTATCATCCATTATTTGAATGCTTTTGATGGTTGGTTGGGTTTTAATTTGAAGGATAAAAATCCAAATGATTTGAAGACTACCCAGTTCAATGCAAAGGTGGCTGAGCAGCATGCGGCATCTATGGGCAAGCAAAACTTCTTTGATCATTATGCCCTGTCCACTTCTAGATCCGAGCCTAAACTCCAAAAGCCTAAGGAGCCTGTGAATGAGCCAAAAGAGACAAAGGACACGTTAGAAACCATGCAAGAAATGATGAGACAACTAACTGTCTTGACCAAAAACGTGGCTAGTTTCCATGATCCAAAGAGACATAGAAACCCTTATGGCCCTAGACCCTATTGGAACAACAATAGAGGTCTTGAGAGAGATCCTAATAGAAGAAGTCTCGAGTATCCAGAGAATCCTGAGAAGAGAAATGTTAATTGGTGTGATGAAAATGATGAAGAACCAACAAACACCAGTCACCCTGATGACCAACCAAGCAACATTAATTTCATGAATGATCTGTCCTACGATGATGAGTTTGGAAGAATTCTTTTAGAGGAAGAGCTTTGGGAGCAAGAGGAGGAAACTTGGGAGCAGGAGGAAGATATGGTTGATGATCCTAAACCCTCATGTTGTGCGGTAGGCATCCCTGAAACAAAAGAAGAACCACAGGTTAGAATTTATAAATGAAGAGTGGGTTCCCAGCCTTCTTTTTTTTACAAAAGAAAAGTAGTGAACGGAGACAAAAAGGAAGAAGAAGATATTGCATTAGGAGATTTAAATCTGAACATTGACATCGAGAACGAGTTGAGCAAGATAATGTTTAGCATCCCTATAACTGAACTGATGAATGTTCCATCTGTAAGAAGCCAAGTAGAGGAATTCTTTGATAGTGTTGGCCAAGACAAAGCCCCTGAGTTTGCTTTAGAATTCGGTCACGAACAGAGTCCCGAGAGAACGTATTCTAGCAAAGATGAAAAAGATCCGTCGGTCAACATACAGTCTACTATCTATGAGAGAAAGAATGGTGGTCATCCTCCCTTTTATCTAACCTTGCATATTCAGAATATGCTCCTGCATAATTGCATGTTGGACTCTGGAGCAGCTATGAATGTAATGCCTTTGCATGTCTTGAAGGACATGGGATTGGAAGTGACTAGGCCCTATGGAAATGTTTGTGGCATAGACTCGAGGCGAGTGCCATCCTATGGTTTGATCAAAAACCTTAGAGCTGATCTGTTTGCATGCTCAAACATTTCCACTATGATGTATGTAGTTATTGATTTACCCCCAGCTTATGGAATGCTTCTATCTAGAAAGTGGGCAGCTGGTTTAGGTGAATATCTTATGATGGATCTATCATACCTTTGTGTCCCGAACTCTGACAGAGCTTTGATCGAGATCAATAGGGAACCTTGCTATGAGAAGCATCTGGAGACTTTTGAAGAAGGGATAAAGAACACATATGGGGAAGAATTGTTGAATAATGCTAAAGTTCATTTTGTAGAAGATGCAAATGAAGTATGGAAGTATAGGCATCCTGAAAGCATGTTTCTATCAATGGAAGACTTTGATTTATCTTCGGAAGAAAATCAAATTGCCGGGAATATTAGTATGGAGATGTCTGAAGGTGAGTGCTCGGAGGAATTAGAGGAATTAAGAAGAAATGAGATCCTAAGTCAAGATCCCGAGCAAAGCAATGCTGCAAATCCTATAGTTAAGGTTGATGAAGTCAATGATGCCAGGCATGTGGAAAGAATCCCTCGTAGAGTGAATGAATGGTTTGCTTTGATTGACCAGAATAGGGAAAGAGAAAGCCAAGGACTAGAGCCTATTTATCCATGGGAAATCCATCTTGAACTGTCTAGTGAAAAGGCTGATATTGAGGTCAGCAAAACCCATGTTTCTGATTTTGCTAGGTTGTTATCTCATTTGTCTTTGGAATATGATAACTTAATTCAAGTCCATGATAACTCTCTAAGCTGGCAAGAGGATGCTTTAATAAATGATGCCCCTGAAGGAGATTTTAGTCTAAATAATCTTGCTATTTTTCAAACTCCTTCAGCCATGCCGATTAGTGCCTTGTCTGCTTATCCTCTCATTCCTAACTTTCTCCTGCCACCTGAGTCATCTAGTCCTTACAATCATGACCTATCTCATGTTCCTAGAGTAGAACCAGCTGACTTAGAGGTTATGCCTATTCATGTTCCTGTGGGGGAAGGATCTAGCCGAGGTTATGTTACTCCTCATCTTTCAGAAGAAGAGGGAGAAACTGTCAAACATGTAGCATCTCCTCATAGTAATAAACCTACTGCAAGTCCGCAAGGGGTAAGGGAAGAGATTAGAGAGATCCTAGTTGGTAGCATAGCTATTTCCATTGATGGTAGTCCACCCAGATTTGATGTAGTGCCTCCTAGGAGAAGCTCAGAGATAATCACCCCACAGCCACAAAAAATTGTTGATATCCAACCCATGCCTATACGTAGCATTGAAATAGTTCCGGAATCGGTAAATAGGAATAGATTTCCCACCAGAAGTAAAGTCCTTATCCAAAACCACTTGCTACATTTCCGATCGGGGCAAGCTAATGATCTATGGGTTGGACCTTTTTTTGTAGAACGGTGTGTTGGTGATATATGTTTTCTTGTTACTAGTACCGGGCAACAGATTCTGCTTCCTGTCAACCAGAAAGATTTGAGGGGATACATTCCCGACCCCACTTAACCTTGAGTTCCACTTTGCCTGGTAGAGTAGAGTAGGTAGGACCTGAGTAAGCCTTCCCGGCAATAGTATAGAGTTTTTGCTTAGTTGTCTGAAGCTCACTTTTGAAGCTCTTAGTGTAATTTTGTTTTCCTGCAAAATAAAAATCAAACTTTCATTGAAAAATTATGGTTATAAATTAGATTTATTTTTCTGCTTTTCATTTTCATGCATCTTTATTTTTCAGTATTTATATACTTTCCACATATTGTTCTGATGACCGATCTGTGAGTTTGGTATAGCTCTAGGCATGTTGTAGGTAGTCAGGTACGTTTAGGTAGAAGTGGCAGAGTTGGATGAACAGATCGAGGATGCGGAAAGCAGAGTGTGAGGACCAGAGATTCTGAGGTTCTCAAGCGCTCTTTTCAGCAGAGCGTTTGTCCCAGCTGGAGCTAGATGTTATCACATATAC
>LPNX011057995.1:1979237-2011920 GCA_001517045.1 Pseudotsuga menziesii | reverse complement strand
ATCATTTCATTGTCTTCATCCATCCATTACCTTCCAGTTTAATTTTCAACCCGACTGACTTCTTGACTTGTGGCATGGAGGACCTTTTTCCCCGCTAGAACCCTTGTTGGACAAGCCTCCCTGTTTACATTGTGTCTTAGCTCTGAGTTGGTGACAAAACTTGCCTATGGTAAATTGGATAGTATGCCTAAATCATTTTGGTCAGTTGTCCCGATGTTTGGCACTGTGCAGAATTCCCCCTAGTCACTTGAGATGTTGTTGGCTAAAACTGAAAGCTCATGTACTACTTTTATTGAAATATTAAATATGCGCCCATGGAAAATGAAAATTGTAAAATTGTGTTTCTTAACATAGGCAAAAAGGGCAAGAGCAATGAAATGCTAAAAAAATACTCCTTGAAGAGTATAAGAAAGGGTCCAAAAAAGCAATGATTAAAAAATGTTATATCAAATGATTGCTGACCTTATTAAAAATAAATATGGCCTGGATGAAAGCTGCGATTCGTTGTGCTTTTAAGCACTGGTGAAGTCCCAAAGGGTTCATATAGGCCAAAAGGCCACAAAATAAAATATGATCCTAATGAACTTGGATCAAAATTGATGTAGACATGATGCCTAAGTTGAATAAGCACTCTCTAAACAACTCATCCATCTGTGAGGCACTGCCATTCCTTGTGTTGATGTTTGTCCAGTATTGGTTGTAGTGAGTTTGCCATTTTCTTTGTCCAAAGTGTCATGATGTTGAGTAGGAGGTCATCCTTTGCCTTAGCCTTGTCATTTCCACCTTTCACCCTTCACTAGCAAAATGACTACAGCTATGAAGTGAGTATAGTCTTGAAAGTTTGAGTCTAAGTAATAATAAATAAAACCTGATATTTATAAGTATTTGTTGATGTACCGCCAGTGAAATGAATGCTACTTGTTGATTTTGTTACGTGAATGAGTGGTAGAGCATGGTTTAACCTCTTAACACTTGCAGCAGATTGATCTATTCTGAGTTATTATTGGTGTCTGATTATTCACAGATGGTTACATTGTTTATTGGTTATGACTGATGATCAGACAGAGACCTATGAGGGGTATGAGTATACACCTTTGATTGATTGGGACTCTCTGAGTCCAATGAGACAGTTTATTTCTAGTTCCGGGCACTTACAGATGTGATCAGGCTTATTCTGCTTTTCTAATGCAGTTTTTCTTCACAGATTGATTTGTTTGAGCAGGGAGATGTTTGAGTTGGATCTCCTAGGGCGTTGTATGGGCATAGGGGGGTGCAACCACTTGTTTGTACCAATGAACCCCCATCCCAGAGGGCTTGGAGGGCTCAATTTGACAACATAGGCACCCTAGGAGGCTATTTTAGTAGTATCACGTTTCCCGAGGCAGATTAAAAAAATGATCAAATGGCTATTGAAGAAACCAATTTGGGCTACTGAGGCAAAGAAATGGCATGGGGTGTGTCACAATGATGAGAGTGATGTCTTCCACACCTTCTCCAGTAGTTTCAGCATTTTATGGGGCCCACACCTATTTTTGGGCAAATTTTATATATTTTCTGGAGCTTTTTGGGAAGACCCACAATTTCCTCAAGGAGACATAAAAGTCAAAATTTTAAATTGTTATATTATTTATTGGGCCATGGGGACACTCAAAGGGAGTTAGTCAAACACTCCTTGGACCCACCATGTGCTTTCATTTATTTCTTGTTGAGTGGGTTACCTTTATTTTGGGTGGTTTAAGTCTACTTTGGTAAATTATAATTATATTGATCCATGTATTGTATGTTGAGCTCATCTCAACCATTGATTAGAACATTGTATCTTTTAATCTTAGCCACCCGTTTTGAAAGTGGTTAGGATTTGGTTATGATTGAGGTTCTCTCGTTTTTATTTAAAGAAGAGAGCTTCTCATTTGTAAGGGGCCTTTGGGTCTTGGGTCTGAATAACAGAAAGACTTTTTCTGTGGAAATTTTTCTGGATTTGCTTTGCATCTGATGTGCTCAAATGGTGATTAGCTTGTCTTCAGCTTACTAGCATCGTGGAAATTCTCATGAGATCTATTTTTTTTTCGTGGCTATCATTGTTTTGTCTACAGGAGGGCGTTTTGGCTAGAGCGTTTTTTTAGGGGGACCTCAACTCACTCGGTTCTCTTCGTCTTAGATCAGAGGGTTTTCATTACTTTTATTGCGACCTATGATTCCTTCATTTTACTGTCTTGTAGCATTCAATTTCTTTATTTTGTATGTGCAAATCTGATATGGTTGACGTTTGCTCATGCAGGGTAGGGGGCACTTTGATGGCTTGGAGCTTGCATATGCCATAGAAATCACGGGGATCTTCCAAGATTGATCGGGATAGCTAGGATTGTCACTGTTACAGACTTCTACAAGCTTATCTAAGTAAGATCCACAGGTAAGTTCTTCTTTTTTAATCTTATTCCATTGTACCTTGCTGAAATTTAACTATTTTTTTGAAAAACTCCTAAACGATAAAAACCTAAAAAATCAAATAATCAGGGAACCGTCCGATCTTTTGCCAAACCATTTCTGGGTTTCATAGATCGGGCCTTCCCCTAATTAAATCTACTGGAACGTTGGTCAAATTCCTCATAGATTGACCTAGATCTGATTTTTCAGTAGAAAACTGCATAATCCCCCACTGAAAAAATTGACCTGCTAGGGTTTTGAGTTTTTCTGATTTCTGATTTCACAAACGGATAGATTGGCTCTTGGGCATTCCAATTCAACCCCAACGCTGTCAAGAGGCTCAACAGTTTGATCAGGATCTGAAAAATAGACTGAAACTGTTTTAGCGCCCTCACTGAAAATTGGCCTTTTCCGGAAGTAGGTTTTTCTGAAATCTGACATGATAGGCTGATAGATCGAGTCCCAAGCATCCCAGAACACCCTCAATGCTGAGCTGATTCCTCCTAGTTTGCCCTAGATCTAAAAAAATCAGTTTTCAGTCTCCTAACCCCATCATCAGATTTTGACTTTTCTAGATCTGATTTTTCTGTTGTTTTCCTAATTTGGGCTTGTAGATCAGATCTCCCTGATCTCTTCTCATCCTCAACGCTGAGCCATCAGCCTTCCGTTACCCCTTAAAACTTCAGATTTGTCTTCCTAGGCCCTAACACTAGCCATCTATTGAGCGGGTTTTCCTGTACCTTGGCTTTTCCGGACCAATTGCTTTTTGGGTTCGTAAATCAAGGTGTTTCCCAAGTGGGTTTCCTGAAACGTTGTCTTACTGCTAACTCCATTGCCCAATGCATACAAAGCACTGATCTCCAAGCTAGCACTGCCCTTAGGCTCTTAGCCTTTGCCATCTACCAACATTCACTGATAGCTCAAACACCTTTTACTGAGTCTGATTTCAAGGTATTGGATATTCTCAACTCTGTTCGTGCTTGCCATGTTATAGTTACGTGTCCCAAGATAATTGCTAGTACCTAAACCCTAGAGATAGGGTTCACATTCACCTTACACCTTAAGTACCCTGAAGCCCCATCTGATCTTCTTCTGGTGTCTAGGTTTGATCTCTCCTGTCGGGAGCAGATCCGGGTCTCCTTCATTGTTGTCTTGGACTAGGATAACCTAAAGTGAAGGCTGCCTTGATTGGCGTGACAACCATCCATTTGGGAGTCTAGGCAGTCGTGGTTCCACCCCTTAGTTGATCTACCATCCATTTTGGATCCACCTCAAGCAGGCAACTACAAGGCGGGTGATAACAAGCTTTTTCTCATATGCTTCGTTTGATGACTCTTTTCCTTTAAGTTCAACAGTTTTTAGAGGAGTTGATGATCTAGAGTAACCCTGGATGTTTGACTCTCCTGAAGACTGCATATTCTTATCAATTTTAATGGCAAATTCTGAGCTTGAAGCAGTGTGGTTGGCTCCTTGTCTCTAATCTGGTACTGGATCTTGCCACTTAATGCTTCTATGTAATAATCCAAAGTGGAAGCTGCAGGAGGAGCATGAGTGGCAAGGATGGAATTTGACAACTCTGTGAACCTATTGTTGAACTCATCCATGGTTTCTGTATCAGACTTCTTCATACTAGTCAAGGCTGCCACTAGATGTCTAGGTACCTTCTTGCTGCCAAACTTTCCAAGGAAAGCAATCTTGAAGTCCGCTATGGTAGTGTTGCCGCCTAATACACACTTTATGACACGGGGAAGTCTCCAACCCGCTTTGTGTGTCCTTGGGGGCAAGTTAGAGCTGAGGACCACTGTCACCACAGTCCACAACTCCTCCGTTTAGGCTAGATCCCAACAGAGCCAAGGGGGGTAGTCCCTACGGAATACTAAGTTCCAGATTTATTAATTTGATTACAAATTAAAGGGATCTTATTAGTGTGTGAAGCTAAGGTTTACACTATCTAATGAATGACAAGCAGCATGCAAATGCAAAGATTTCTTTTTAATGACAAGCAGACCTTGAGATAAACGAAGACCAGTGCCTATTAACAAATGGAGTCGAAAGATTACGAGTTACAAACTTACAAAGAATTAAGAATGATTATCCACAGTTGTATCAAATGTTATAAACAGATTAAATAAATGGAAGCTATTACCCAAAAAAATGTGTCACACAAGATCTACAGATTACTAAACAATGAATTAAAGATGCCACCACAAGAGTTTGCGAAACTAAAATGAAATGCTTGTAACTGAAAAATGAAGAGCTTGCAATAAAAACCTTGAACAACAAGGCAAAGATAAAAGGTAATAACCTGTGTTTGTAGGACGTTTTGCAATGTCTCTTGGTTTATTTTAATAAATTTTATTAAAGTTTTTCTTCTTGAAAGTTTAGTTTTCGAACCGGTGGTGTGACTACCCCGATCTAGTACTTCTCCAGTCAAAGAGGGAATGCTGTTGCGCTCAACAAAGTGGGAGCAAAGCCCACCCGTAGCTCACAGGTCAAACCCCAATGGTCTGGTGCTCAACAAGGAGGACGTCAAAGCGCCTAGAGACCCCCCACGGTCTACTACCCCAAGTCGCCTCCGAGGTCACTGGTTTTAGTTGATAGGAAAAATGGCTAGATGGATGCCTATTAAACTAGGACTCCTCTATCCCCTATCGTTTCTCGCGAGTACCCCTAAGGGTGATAACCGAGTAGAGGAGCAAGAAATAGTGAAGTTGTTGTTGGTAAATTTTAAGGGTAAATTTTAAGTCTTGGTGGTTAACGTGCAAGGTAAATTTTAAGCTGTCAACAAGATCAACCAAGCGGTATCCCTTATGGGAGGTGCTGGTACTTGATCTTGGACTTGAAAAATAAAATGTGTTTGATTTGTAGCAGGAAAAGGGATGTTGTTTTAATTAACTAAGCCCCCACTTCTCATGCTTTTCATATCCAACTTGAAGTCCCTAAAGGGAGATGACAAGTGGATAGAGGATACACAGGATAGATGGGTTGTATGATTACCCCTTTTAACAGAAAAATAAAACTTGAAAAGGAAAGTACAACTAACTAAAACAATGCCTAACCGCACAGCAATCTCTGTGACAGAGATGGTGGTCTGTCACAGAAATAGGTGGGTAAACAGAAATAAAACAAAATGCTTAAGCTAACCTCACAACAATCTATGTTACAGAGATGGTGGTCTGTAACAGAGATAGGTGGGTAAACAGAAATAAAACTGATTATCCTAACCACACAACAATCTCTGTAACAGAGATGGTGGTCTGTCACAGAGATAGGTGGGTAAACTGCAAATAATAAACTAACTCTAAGCAACTACTTATACAAATTTACAGCAGAGAAATACCCCAAAGAGAACTTCTCATTTGGGGTTTACAATGTAATAGAAGAGAGAGAAGAAGTGTAGTTTAGGGCCTCTTTTGGACCAAATTTTAGCTGGGTTTTTTCTGGCAAATTTAGGGCAGCATAACCCCCTCTTTCTTGGCAAAAACCTGCAAAAAAACCAACAACTTTACTTGCTGGAAATTACTGCAGAAAACTAAAACAGAAAGTTAGAAATAATTAGTGTAAAGCCTAGAAATTTTACAGAAAAATCTGAACTTTAAAATTTTAAAAATATGAAATTTCAGCAGTTAAAAATGAAAGTTTTGGGGCTGAAAACAGCATATAAACAGCAGAAATAAAAGTCTATACTAATATAATATGGATGGGGGCTCTAAAACAAGCGTTATATTCATTATACAGTGAATAAAACCCAGTTTTATGAAGGAAAACAGAAAATGGCCGAATTGAAATTTCGGAAAAATGAACACTTGGAGGAGCCCTTCTTGGCTTGGAAAACCTGTAAATAAACTTGAGAGTGCTGCAAATGTAAGCAAAGAGGTGAGTACCCAATAAACCTACCAAAATACTTTGATAATTCTTATTGAAAAAACTCACAAATGGAAGTAGAAATACTTCTACTTACAGATCCCTCCACAAAATACTTTGTGGAGAGCTATCTAAGCTAGTACAAATACAAATAAAATACTATACAAGTTACCTCACCACAAGAATGCATGAGATGTAGAGTGACGGCACAAATTTCCTCCAAAGTATTCTTCTATTATGGCCCAACTAGGGCAAGATTCAATACAAAAAAATGGCAAGAGGCTTGGGCCAAATGCTTGAGAATATGAGAAGAGAGTAGGGAAAGATTCCAGCAGCATAACAATAGCATGGGAGAAGATGTCAAATGAGGGAGTGAAACCCTCATTATATAGTTGAGGAAGATCCCAACCCCTTGAAGATCAATGGCCGAGTTTAGATCTAGATCTACGCTAAATCTCCACCACTAGATCTAGGTATTTGACTTTACATTATTCTCAATCAATCTACACCCTTAGATTAATTTTCAATCTATGGCTTAGATGCTTGATTCATGTCTCAATGCATCTACACCCTTAGATCTAGGGTTTCCATGACTCAAGTGGGGCCTCCTTTGACTTAATTTTTAATTTTATTATTTTTAATTTTATCTTTAATTTTTTAATCTTTTATATAATCTTTTAATCTTTTATTTTTATCTTTTACTTTTTACTTTTATCTTTTTATGTTTAAATCTTTTAATCTTTTATTTTTATCTTTTACTTTTTACTTTTATCTTTTTATTTTTTAAATCTTTTAATATTTTATTTTTATCTTTTACTTTTTACTTTTATCTTTTTATTTTTAAATCTTTTAATCTTTTATTTTCAAGTTTTAATCTTATATTTTTTATTTTTTATTTTTTATTTTTTAAATTATCTTTTACTTTTTATTTTTTAATCTTATATTTTTTATTTTTATCTTTTTTCATATTTTATTTTTTTAATTTTTTTAATTTTTAATCTTTAATTTTTTAATTTTTAATTTTTAATTTTTATCTTTTATTAAGACAAGAGGAGCACCCCACTTGGGAAATCTTCAAAAATTATTTTGACCATGGGGGAGGTTTATTTAAATAAAATTGACTATGCTTAGTCACCCCCCAAACTTAAATACCATGGCTTTATTTGATTTTTCCTTCAAAATCAAATAATTTAAATTTTTGACTTAAGGAAATTAATTAATTTCCTAGGAAAAATAGACCTTACTTAGCCAAAAATGGTCTATCTCCTCAACCCCTTATCAGAATGACATGGGACTCGAAGCAGTGGCTTAGGGGGTTTCATAGCAATTTACCTTGCATTCATAGCCCCTATTACAAAATGCCAATGCTTGAGCAATTACATTATTACATCAAAACTGAGTTAATTAACCACCAAGGGGTGAAGTTAATTAACTAGGAAAAATTAATAAAAATACAACAACATAACGAAACTCCGCAAGACTCTATACAAATGTCTAGCATGGTCATGAATAACATTTTGAAACCTCAGCCACCCCATGGACTTGACTGCTAGAGCGCCCGTCACCACTTTGGAGGATTTTGAGTGAAAAACCAAACCGATTAAACTCGTTTACACAACAAGATCAATTGGAAAGGGAAAAAAACACTCGATGAGGGGACTTCCCTAACAACCAGTTCCATGGTGTGGCATCCATATCACATGACCCACACTAGCACATATAATTACATTAATTTTTCCACGCAGGGGAGCGGACATTTCGTTTTACAAAGAGGCAATTTCCCTGCAGAAGTGGAAAAATCCTCAGATTTTTTCAAGGTACAATTTGTACAACTATGTACATCTTCATGTACATGAGGTTGCCACCTAGTCGAAATAGGTGGGCAACAGGTAGTAAAGGAATTGTTTGGCAAATTATCATACCAGTTTCCAGCTTTGCCATCCAAAGACAGAGCAAACAAGGTCATGTAAACATCTTCATGTTTGTCAGTACCCCTAACATAAGAGCCGCAGTGCCTGGAGAAATTTTCGATATGTTGCTCAGTAGAGACGGAGGCATTAGTGCCATTAAAGGTCATAAGTTTGTCGATAGCCTTTTCAGGAATGTCATGAGGTTGACCTGCTATCTAAGTAAAGTTGAGTTGAGTAAAGAACTCACCCATTGTGTCAAGGAAACAGTTATTGTTTTGCAAATTTTGTAAGTTTTCTTGAAAATAAAAGGTGGATGTCTGAAACAGACTCTGATCCAAGTTCTACAAGGATCCTTTGAGAAGCTAGTGTGTTCAGTCTCCTCCTATAGACTTGTTCAGGGTCAGGGATGAAATTGAACAAACCTTCAGAGTTTCTTCTAGTCGAATACCTTGAGGTGTTAACTGATAGTGGAGTTGCCAAGTGGATTGAAGTCTAATTCCGGAGAGTGATTGGACTAAAAATCTACCAAAAAAGGGGGAAAAAGGTAAAAAAAACAAAAAAAAACAAAGGTCGTCCAGGAACAAAAAGATTTGTCCCTGGCAACGGTGTCAAAAGATGTTGTCCGCCGATTGCACACCAGCAGCAGAAATCATCCGAAAGCTGTCTCCTCACTTAAGAAAGTGGGAGAGGTGTGACCTTGGGGGCAAGCACAGAGAAAGGTACTATCACATACTCCTAGCTCCTCCATTTAGGCTAACTCCTAACGAAGCCAAGGAGGGTAGTGCCTACAAAAGAGTTTTTATGGTTCTTGAGTTGTTAAAGTGTTTTAATGGTTACGAATGCGGATGGGTGTTGTTTAGGAGTTATTGTAATTAAAGGTGATTGTTTGATGAAGTTGACACATAAAACAGAGCAATCCATGTTGCTAGCAAGAGATTAAAAAGATAAACAATAATTCAAGACTTTACAAATATGCATTCACAGATAGCAATTTAAAAGGCCAAAGACAATTGATCCAAATATAATAATTATGCAAAGATTAAAAGACCAGTGCCTTATGGAGTCAGAATACTGTAATGCGTAAAAGAAATTAAGATCAACTCTTGAAATAGAGCTAGTGAATATTGAGTTGTGCGAGTGCTCTTGGTATATTTTTAAGGATTTTAAGTGATCTTGCTTTATGGTGGCAACGAAGGTTCGTCAAAAGCCGGGATAATATTCCAAGTTTAATCTGTTGAAGGCATGACGGCCCGCCTAGTATCCCTGGCTGGTATCGCGAAGATTGAACAGCTAGCTGAGAAGCTTAGACAGGGGGGGTTCCGGTGCCTCTACTAATAAGAACTTAGGAAATTCCCTACAACGTCGGTGCGTTGGTTATGGGGTTTAAATTTTATATTGTTTATCTTGCAAGATTAGAAATCCAATGTTGTTTCTGGGTACTCCGATTTTGAAGTTGGTCAAAGCATACTCCGACAAGGAAACAACGAAGTTAATTAATTATGGGGACTGAGTTGCAAATTTTATTAAGTTGATTAATTAAAACTCTCCGACAGAGAGCGCTCTTGACCTTGTCTTATGACAAAGGTTCAAGAGACTTAGCTAATCTAAAATGCCTAATGTAAGGATATGCAAGTCTAACTATGCTCTCCGATAGAGAGTGCTCTTGACTTGTGTTACTGCAAGTTCAAGAGACTTAATTAATTAATTGATTAAAACTTGAAAGAAAAAAGAAAGCTAAACTACCCAAGAGTATCTTTCAGGCTTTTTAGGGCCCTAATCGGGAAAGCAAGGGGGTAAGTAAAATGAAATAAAAAAAGTAAACACACCCTATAATCAGCTAAGTAAATAAACAAAGAAACATTTTTACTTTATTTTTATGAATGATAGACTAATTAAGATAAACTACCTTACTTTAATGAAGAAAAACAACTTCTAATGATTATGAAATTATTCTATCCTATTCTACTTTTAGCATTTATTAAGCAAAAAATACAAGCATGACAATGGGACGATACAAGCTTCCCCCAAATGGGGGTAGAGGGGTGTGGGAGCCGTAATCCCACTCGCTCTTTATTAACTTTTTACAATCTTTTGATGTGTTTAGCTTCTTCTTGAAAGAGCACAGGTGAGAAAGGGAAGAAAGAAGAGGGAGGTGATTTGGTCTTTTTTGCTCTCTGCTTGCTCCTTGCTTTTTTAAGGCCCTTGGGCTCTTTTTTACCTGCCTGAAAATGAGAGCTTTGAACACTAACTTGTTATAATGTTAGTCCAAAAAATAAAACTAGATCTATAAACTTAATAAAAAATAAACCCAACTTCTATACCGAAACCGGAGAAAGGTGGGAAGAAGAAAAAGCTATGGAAAAGAGAAGACAAAAGGGGTGAAGAGAGGGCAAAGTAAGGTCAAAAGAAGGCTGAAAATAAAAGTGAAAAGGGGCTGCAAAAAGGGCAAAGAAGGCTGCAAAAGAAGAGGAAGAAGGCTGAAAACTAGGGCCCAAAAAGGGGCTGCAAAAAGGGTGAATAGGGCCGCAAACTCAAGCAAAAAGAGGGCTGCAAAAAGTAAGGAAAAAGAGGAAAAGAGGGCAGCGAAAGAGGAGAAGAAGGGGCTGCAAAAAGAAGTGAAAGAGGGCTGCAAAATCAAGAAAGGACAGCCAACAGGGGCATACGGTTTGGTGAATGATAGATCACTTTAGCCCAAACCTTGCCTTAACCCAAAAATTCAGAAACTTTTACTTTGAAAAATGAATGAAAGCAAAGAGAAAATAGTCAAACCTATGGATCTTCTTAAGGACACTTGAATCTCTTAAAGCATGCAATTGCCGGAGGTTTGCACTTGAATCCAAGAGAAGAGGATGCAGCTGAGCTCAAACTTCTACTTGGTTGGATGGACTAATCTGCACAAAATCAACTCATATACTTGCCAAACAATGGATTAGATCATGTATTGTTCACAAATTGAAATATAAAGAAGCATGAAATATGACTGAATAAACAATGTTTTTTTTCAACTTCTAAAAGTAAAGCAATAAACAACTAACTTGCAAACCACAAATACCTGTTCTTATGTGCTTATAAAAGCCTTCTAAAGCATAGATCTTTAATCAAAACAGGCAAGAAAGAGAAGATTTAGAACACAATCACCTCATCCATCAAGAGCATTCATCCACAATGTCACACCATATGAGCCTCCAACGCCTTAAATTTATTCCAACGGTTGCATAAAAGCAACAAGCATTTACAAAGTTTCACCAGAGTTTCTCTACACAAATCCGCCCCTGATAGAGCTGAAAGAGCGTCTATTTATACAATGAGAGAAGACCCAAAACCCTAAAACCAAAAACCCAACCCTAACCGGCTCGACACACAACTGATAGCTCAAAACCAATGCTGAAGAGTTAAGAGTGAGGGGAGGCCTCCACCTAGGCAAGGTGCCCCCACTCCAAACCTAAAACATCAAAACCCAACCTACAGACAAGCCACACGTGTGAGGGCGCAACAGTCAAGGAGAGAGGGGCATGAGCACTATGAAGGAAGCATGAGCATGGAGGAGGTGTTAACTGAAGATGATAGGTGCCAAAACCCTTAGGGTTTGCACCAAGCACTGTCTGTCATTAATTTCTAGCTCCGTAATTATCATCACACCAATATCGGTCTTCCAAATCATCCAATTCATGAGTTTAGCTGAAGATGACAAGACTGCTAACTGAATATTTATTTAATGCTCACTGAATGCTGACTGAAGCTGAGTTTTGTTAACTCCAATCATCATAAATGCCCAATGCCATGTCATTTTGCATTTCATTTCACTGAATTCGGATTAATTTGGAGAGATTTGAATTTTCTCCAAAATAATCATTTTAATTAATTAATCAACTTTTTCCCCAAAAATGACTTTTTTGAGAACGCACGAATGATGATTTGAAAGTTGGATCCGGCTGGCTGGCTGATCAAGAATGATTTTTGGCTTAAGGTTAGAGCCTTCAATCATTGAATTCGGGTTCCAGATGACTAACTTATTACAAATTGAATTTTTCCATTTAAATTATGGAAAATTTTATTAAAAAAACTTAGGAAAAATTGAAAAATTAAAAAATAAAAAATTTGACGCATCCGGTGAAATTTTTTTCTGAGGGTCTTAGTGACTTAGGACATGACCATAGTCTATTCTAACAATGTCTAGTAGGTTTATACATACTCAGTTGGGCTCTAATAACCCCCCAATGCCCAGAATTCAAAATCGGGCATTCCAGCTTTGGAGGAAGCGGGAGAAAACCTCATTAATTATACTCTGCTATAGGCAAGGCATAATTGTCAAGGGCAAAAAACTTCCTGGAATATCTTAGTTGAAATTCTACATCTTAGGAGACCGAACCACTCAAAAAACCCTACTAGCACATTTTATTACAAACCCCGCGGGGCCATGGTCATAATTATTCAAAACAAAAACTGACTAGCCAAAACTGGCTAGACACAAAGGCAGATCATCTGATACACTAGAATCAAACATATGTCATGTTTGTCAACTGGCGGCTCCTCAGCTAATCCAACTATGGTACAAATAAGTGGATAACAAGACGCATTTAACAAGATTAAGACATCCATAGCTCAGGAACCATCACTCAAAAGTCCCAATTTTGAAAAGGATTTTATCTTGTATACTTTTGCTTTTGATGATTCATTAGCAGCGGTGCTTATGCAGAAAGAAGATGGGGGAGATGAGTACCCCATACCATTTATGAGCACCGGTTTGCAAGGGGCTGAGTTGAACTATCCCGCGGTTGATAAACAAGCTTATGCAGTTTTTAAAGCGGTGAAGCAATTCATGCCATATATACTTAAAGACCGCACCAAAATAATAGTCTCGCACCCAGCAGTACGATCTCTTTTTGTACAAAAGGAATTGGGAGAAAGAAGAGGTAACTGGGTGACTGCCTTGCAAGAGTATGACCTAGAATTTAAACCAGCAACCATAATTAAAGGACAAGGACTTTGTAAATTGATGGCTGAAAGTCAAAACAATGAAGATAACAGTTGGGATAATGAAGCTGAATTACACATGGTGGATGTGTCCTCTATTCATGGCTCCAGACTCCTAGTATAGAGATTTAGTTCATTATCTTCAAGAAGGATATTTGTCGAAACATTGGAATCCCAAGCAAAGAAGAGGATTACGTCTGAAATCAGCCTTATATCAGATTTTTTATGGAGTGTTGTTTAGAAATAATTACGATGGAGTCTTTCTTAGATGCTTGGAACGTGAAGATGCAAATAAGGTTGTAGCAGAATTACATGATGGACCTGCTGGAGGTCATTTTTCAGGAGACACAAGAGCACACAAGATTTTCAGAGATGGATATTACTGGCCGACTTTGTTTAAATATGCTCACGCTCATGTTAGGAAGTGTGGTACTTGCCAAAGGAGCGGTGGGAGACAAGCCAAGGCAGCAGGACCATTGAAACCAGTTGTTATCTCAGAACCATTCGAGCAATGGGGGATTGACATTATTGGAGAGATCAATCCAAATTCTTCATTGCAACATAAGTACATCCTGACGGCAACCGATTATTTCACTAGATGGGTAGAAGCCATCCCGTTACGCAAAGTAAATGAAGATGTAGTTATGGACTTTTTGCAAGATCATATTATGACCAGGTTTGGGGTTCCAATTTCCCTGGTTTTTTATAATGCTTCATATTTTTCATCTATTAAATTGACTGTATTTGCAAATGAAAAAGGAATTAAGCTACACTATTCTACAAACTACTATCCGCAAGGAAATGGTTTGGCAGAATCCACCAATAAAAACCTGATTAGAATTTTAAAGAAAACGGTTATAGAAAATCAAAGGAGTTGGCATCTAGCTTTGCCTAATGCACTCTGGGCTGATAGAGTCACACCCAAGAACTCCTTAGGTGTGTCACCGTACACTCTTGTTTATGGGAAAGAAGTTATCCTACCTCCTAATATTTTGTTGCCATCCTCTAAACTCGCCCAAGACTCTAGGGGTACTGATAATGCAATTCTGCAAATCCGAATTCACAATCTACTGAAGTTAGAGGAGTCTAGGTCCAAAGCCAGAGAAAGATTTAAACACCAACAAGAGATGGTGAAGAGGTGGTTTGACAAGCACAAGGCTAGGAAAAGGGAATTCGAAGTAGGTGATTTAGTTCTTAAGTGGGATCACCCGCATGATGAGAAGGGAAAGCATACTAAAATTCAGCAACTATGGATAGGCCCTTTTCAGATTGCAGAGAAGATAGGCCCCTCAACTTACAAATTGCGAGATTTACAGGGGTGGGAGGAGAACTTACTAGTAAATGGTGTAGTTCTCAAGCCCTATTTTTCTTAAGGTTTTAATTTTTTTTTTCTTCCCTTTGTACATAAATAAATGGTTTGATTTATTTTTGTTTTGCTTTTCTTTAGTTGATTTACATTTTACTTTGCTCAAAATTTGATTGCTTGTAATTTTTGGTTTGTTTTATGTTTCAATAAATCAGCACAACTCTTGGTTTTGGAGTTCATCAGAGCTTTGGATAAACTAAAATTTTTTTTTTATCAAAGACTGCTTACAATTTACACATACATAATATTTAAAGATTCTTTAAGATTAGCAAATTGTCTGAGTAGATTATGAACACATTGAAGTCTTGCTTAACCCCTGTAAATAACTAAGGACAGAAAAGTCTAGAATACTATTTTGAGGATCCATTCATTTCACACTAAAAAAAAAACTGTCTTGGGGGGGTTAACAGCAAAAGACCCATGGAAAGGAAGCAAGGTAAACAGTTGTATTATATTTAAATGATCCCATGCCACAAACAAAATCCAAAAGGCTAACAAAAGTCAAAATCTCCCAAGAAGAAAATATATATCAAAACACATACTGAACAAAATCAGTTTGAATAAGATTTGCTAAAAAGTTCTTCTCCGTCCGTGAGCTGAAATCAAAATATCTCTCACACAAAAGGACACTATGGATAGAAGGACCTAAACTAAAATTCAGAAAGAAAGCAATCAGGGAGAACTCAAAAGAACGAAGTCCAGAAGCATCAAAAGAATGCAAATTGGCATGGGAAAGAGGAACAAACGGATATATCTATTTACCATCTGTTACAATCCTGTGGTGTCTAAGTTGGAAGCTATCCAAAGGCAGAGGTAAAATAAACTTCATATCTTAGGCCTCAGAAGAGTTATCGAGACTATGAAATCCTAGTTTCCCTTTCTTAAATTTGGACTATCATCAATGTTTAAAGTTGATAAATCTTGTATTTTAGAAATCCAGATACCTTAAAAAAATCTAATAAAGTGATACTGTCAAAGCAGTCTGTTGTTTCAAAGGATAAGTTGTTCAGAGATTTGTGTCCACCAGGTAGTCGCCAATTGTTGCAGCTGCAACTATTTTCCTCAAAAAAAATTAATTTTAGGGTCCCCCCTTATCTTTTTAGTATTTAAAAGGCTTAAGGAATCTCATGACTTCACCAAAATTTTGCTCATGGCTTGAATTTTGAAAAAATTTGAAGTTTTGTTTGCTTACATCGGACACACAGTTGACTACTTTTCCGATAAATTGGTTGCGTAAGTGACTAGCTAGCTGATGTTTCCATCGAGAGCGTTCCAAGGTCTTTCTCCGATATATCGGATGTCATTTCGTCTTTTGTATCGGAAGTTGTTTGCCGATCTACCGAAAGCTGAGTCCAGAGTAGTTCCGATGAACCGGGTCTCCATTCGTTTGTTGTCTTCCGATATCTGATTAAGTTTAGGATTCCCGTTGTATCGATCGTGTACTATGGAGTGAACCAGAAGCTTAGTTATTTTTCTGGTCGACGTTGTGGAGGCTAAGTACCAAATCCATCCGACATTTTCCCATAGTTTTTGCCGATACCGATGCTTGGTAGTTGATAGACCTGCTGATGTATGGTTTTAGACGTTTCGGTGTTCTTCATCCGATATCCCGGATATGATCTGTCGAATCTTTCCGACGTTTCGCGTTCACTTACGAATTCCTGTCCTATGTTGACTTAACGCTTTTCTTTCCCGCCCGTTTAACCTCTCCCTCTCACGGTCGAGCTTATAAGGCCATAAAGTTTGTTTTTTCGGTCATTGTCTGTTGCCCATTTGGAACCGCGCAGCTGTCGATTGTTTGAACGATTCGTGTACCGGTGAAGGTCATTTTCGTCCAGGTCATCCACAGATTTTTTTCTAGGTAGGATCTACCTTAAACCTTTTTGCTCAGCATCGTTTTTTTTCCGTATTTTTGTTTAGGGTTAAGGTATTGGTTATCCCACGGGGTTTTGCAGCGGTCATGTTCTTTTATAGGGTTTTCCCTGTCTGTTTTGCGATCGCCATTTCACTCAGTTGACCCTTTTTTCTCGCCAGTTTTGGTTGTGGTCTTTGTTTTAGTTAGCCATGAGTGCCACTTTAACAGTTGTTAGGAAAATAAGGGCAAGGTGCAAACGAGTGTTTCGCCGTCTGCACCGCTCCCTTCTTTCTTGCACTATTTTAAATCAATGGTTGCGCAGCCATTGTTTGAGCAGCGGTAGGTTTCCATGGGATGTAGGAGGAGTTTTCAATTGTACATAGGGGGTTTTGGGGTTTTAGCGGTTTGCGATTTTCAAGGATTTTCCCTCAGTCGAGATTTCTGCCCGTAGACACAAGGGTGTTGTGAGGATATAGAGTTTGCCCAAGCGAAAGTTTTTCGCATATTTGGGGCAAATAGGTTTTGCAAGTTTCCTGTTTTTTAAAAGCTTCCCATACAAAGGGATCATTGGTTTTGATAAGAGAAAATTATTCAGCATGCATATTGACGAGGTGGTATTGTTCTGGTTATTTTTGTTGTTGCTTTCAATACATAGTTTGCTATGAGTAAGTGGACTAAAGCCATTTTGCATGATCAATACAGGCTAATCATCAACACAGCAATATGCCACGAAAGCAGAAAAAGAAGGGCCAAGCAACCGAGGAGGAACCAGAAGTAGAGCTAATAATCAGAGTTGAGGTTATTTATGAAGACACTAAAGCCTTTACTGGAATTGATCCGGAGTATAAATGGGAAGAGATATACAGAATGATCTCAAACCAAAGTGTTCCAGAGGCTGGGTTCGAAGATCTGCATATCTATGCCAACATCGAGAGATCAGCCATTATGAAGGTGGCCACCAGTCCTGAACTTTTCCCCTGTTCAGAGGTGATAAGATGGATTTTGCCAAGAGCAGATGTAACGAGCATGATACTGGCCAACACCGAGGGGCAGGGTTATGCTACATATAGCCTAGCTTATGTAGCCATGGCTTATAAGTTGCCAACACCACAAACCTATTTGACTGAGAGTTGGTTGAAAGATCTCAATCTAGATATGGTGGAAACAGTTAAAAAAATTATGATTCCAGGTAAAAACTTCTGTACAAGGCCTTCAGGAGAGTACGAAACATCAACCCTCCACACTCCATACATATAAATTGCATTGATGTTAAACAGAATTTTTGGGAGGGATAATGGAAAAAACTTTTAAAATAGGTTGGGTACCAGTGATATTTTTTGTGGCCACCCAAGGTACAATCTTTAATTGGGAAAATATAGTGTCAACCAACTTGTCAGCTTGTATAAGTGCAGCATCGGGAGGAGTGTCCCAGAAGAAGACAGATTTTTAAATGAGTTCAATATTGATTGATTGCATTTTATGTACTCAGCCATTCTCAGCATTGAAGTGCCAATGGGATAAAGACTGGTCCCCTGTGTATGCTGCCTATCAATTATCTTGGGCTCACAAATATTATAGCCATTACAAGGAGATTTGTGAGAATTTTATTATGCCATTGTATACATTGATTCTCTTGGTTGAATGTAATTGTATGTCAGAGGAAGCTCTAAAAGTTGTGCAAAATAACGGGAACTATTATTTGACAGAAGAATGTTTGTATTTAAGAATGTATGGTGGTTCAAGGGCTCCTTCCCTTCTACCTAGGTATGCTACAAACTATGTGATCCATAAAGAGGTTGTGAGGCAGTTGTACATTGACGGAGTGGGAAATTTCCTATTTGACCAGAAGAAGGCAGTGTATCCTACAGTCCCCTTTTTTATAGGGAGTTACAAATTTTCCAAGGTAAAAACTGCAGCGGAATTTTTTAAGGAACTAGAGTATTTTCACTTCGGTGAAATCATTTTCCATAGAAATGACTCGGAGGATAAAGTTGTTGATTATTGCACAGCAGTTGGAGTGCATTTTGAGTATACAGATTTCTGGGATAAAGATGAAGAGGTCTTCTAGAATGCTCAGAACGTGACAGCTTTAAGGAGGTTCAAACAAAAGATAACTACTATTGGTGGAAAGGGGAAGGCTGTTGAGCAACTTAAAAGGCAAGGAGAAGAAGCAGCAAAGAAAAGGCAGGAAGAAGCTCACAGGTTAGCACAAGAAGCAGAGGACTGGTTGCGGGCCGAAGAAGAAGAAAAGAGAAAGATAGCTGAAGAAGCAGAGAAGAAAAAAGAAGAAGAGGAGGTCCAAAAGAAGCAGAAGGAAAGTGAGAAGTTAACATTAGAAGCAGTTGATAAAGAGAAGGAGGATACAGAAAAAGCAGCTGAGGAGTTACAAAAGGCACTAGAGGAACAAAACTATGCAAGTCAAGAGCAAACTCAGCTTTGTGCTGATCCAGTAGGACCATCTGTTCCCTCCAGTAGCATAGCGGGAGGAGATCCATTGTTAGTATTAGGAATTGAGTTGATTCCTTTTATTCCCACTGAAGAAGATGAAGTGCCTGATTTAAATACTATTTTCTATGACAAGGTCAAAAAGAGGATTGTTAAAAGAACAGAGAAAAAGGTGAACACTGGAGGTAAGACGGGAGTGATGGTGATTGATAAAGCACTGGTTCACGGTACTGACAAAGATCCGCGATTAATGGCAAAGGCTGGTGTAGCCACAGCCCTGGCCACTGAAGATAATGTGGATAGAATAATGACGAATCTCGAGCAGTCCCAGAAGAAGGTCACACAGTTGAAAGAGACCTTAAAAAAGGAGAGAAATGAAAGTCATAATTTGAAGAGAAAATATGAAGATATGATTAGTGAAATTGAGGTATCCAAGGCAGAGTGCCAGACTCTATAATCAGATAAAGATGCTTTGGTGTTATCCACAAGCAATATAGAAAAGGAGTCTAAGGCCATCTTGGTGGATTTTGGGAAACTCTAGCAGAGACATCAGGTTTTGGAGGCTGAAAGAGATAATCTGAAATTGTCAATTGAAGAGTTGAATCAAGAGAAGGGACAGTTAGAGGATAAGGTGGCAGAATTGGAAATGCAAAAGAATATTGCGGAGGGGAAAGCTAAGTTGTATGAGACTCAGGTAGTAGCCTTGGAAAATCAGAAAACTTCATTGGAAGTCTCATTAAAGACAGCCATGGAGCAAAAAGCAGATATTGAACCTTTGAAGAAACATGCCCTTACATTGAGGAATAAGATTCATCAAATGCAGCTTCATATGGCGGAAGAGAGGTTAAAGGTTCAGCAAGTAGAAATAAGATTGGAGGAAATTATAAATACGGCTTCCTATTTCTTAGACAAGACACAGGATATCCTAGAGGCCCTACAGGGATGAATGATATGGTTAGAAACAAATAAGGAACCTCCTGCGGATATACCCATTAAAGACTTAGAGACGATAAAGTTGGAGTATAATTTGATCGAATTTGCAAGTAAAGCAGTAGAAGAACTAGTAAAGACAATTAGGAGGACGAAGAGTGCTTATGCAGGATTCTGTAGGAAAGTTCTCCTAACTTATAATCGGTGTCAGACCTTTGCTAAAAGGAAGTTAGAAGAGCTACCTGATCATGAAATGTTTTTGAAGCAATTGCAGGAACGATGGCAGGAGGATGAACAAGCTATTCAGCTAGTCAAGGGATTGGATGAGAAAGTGCTCAAAACTGCAATAGCACAGGCAGCAGTTAGCAATCACTTATTAGAAGACCAGCTTCGCCTGATTCCAGCCAGAATGGTGAATATAAAGCCTCAAGCTGCTAAGCATGAGATTACTATCAGATTTTTAGAACCTTCTGGTTTTGAAAACATAGCAACAGATGTAAATGCGTGGAAGAAATTTATGAATGAGCAAGCTAGGCCATCCTAGTTGGACTATTTCAAACGATTGATTAATTATGTAATATATTGTATTTATCTTTTTCCGAGTCCATATGCTAGAAGACAAAATTTTGTAAAGGGAAGGTTAGGGGAAGCCCAAAAGGCAAAGAGGGAAGTTCAAGAGATTTTGTTTTTTGTATAAATAGAGGAGAATTAGATGTAAAAGAGGACCTTTTTTCAGGCTATCTTTGTGCAATGTTATTGTAAGAAGAACTATTTCATCTTAAAATAAAGAGTTTATATTTTTGGCTGAAGAAAGCGTTGTGGAGTTTCAAATGCTTGCCATAGACTGGTTGAATGTGAACTACTTTTGTTTCAGCTTGTTTCTATGAACTGGGAGATCGTTCCAACTCACGAATTATTTCATGTTGTGAATGTTTTCCTGTTTATTTCTGTGAAATTTCCACATCATATATGAGTAATGAATGTTTTAATTGACAATGAGCTGTCTCTTTGGTTATTTGTCTACTTATATTCATGTATTTTGAAATATGAACAGCTTTCTGTAGTATTCTAAATGCATGTTATACAGTACTTTACTCATTATTAATTACAGTATTGCTCCCTAGGGATAGGCTAGATAGATTTAGTTAGCACTAGTATAATTTGTTTTCCTGTTTATGATTTAGAAGCGAAAGAGGTAAGACGAGAGGTAAGAACCTGCGCATCACATTGTGACACTCTTCGTTATCTCTATCGACTGCACTTAGTTAGGCACTTGCATATCATACATAAACATAAAACTAAAAAATACACGATGGACCGGGCCACAACCGGTAAACCAAGCTTTAACCGTTACTTGACCCACGGTAGCCGAACCGCAAACCGGACGGATTCCCCATACCAAACAATAAACGAGCTAATTGGGAACGCTTATTGGGGAGAATCCCTACTGTTGTTACCTGCGATTTTCCAGGCTTCAACAAGAGGGTAAAACCAATGAGTATAGATCAGGAACTTCCAAGTCTAAGTAGAGATATCAATACATAATACAAATACATCCAAGTCCATATATTTATGACCGCCAGATCATGACACTAAATGCTAGTATATGTCACAAGAATGAGTATAAGAGCAATGATAATTGTTATCACCAACCTTGTAGTTTCCTATGTAAGGTGGATCTAGGATGGATGGTAGAGGGACAAGCAACTAAGGAGGTGGAACCAAGACTTCCTAGACTCCCAAATGTATGGTTGTCACGCCAATCAAGGCAGCCTTCACTTTATGTTATCTTAGCCCAAGGCAACAAAGGGGAAGACCCAGATCTACTCCTGATAGGAGAGATCAGACCAAGACACCAGATCATATCAAGTAGACTTGAGGTACATAAGATTTAAGGTAAATGAAAACCCTTGATCTATGGATGATGTCACTAAGTAAACCAAGGCTTTGGATGAGGGTTTACGAAGTGTGAGGCTTGATCCAAAGTGGGACACAGGTGACCTATGAAGTAAATACTAGATCTGGGGTTGAGGTACTAGCAACAAGTGAGGATATCCGCTGCCTTGAGAAACGTGACCAATGCAGGGAGGTCAAGGACAGGATTGGGGCTATCTAGTACCAATGGACAGACTCGATGAAATATATGACAGAGTCAAAGTAGCCGAGTCACCAAGGAAAAGTCAAATTACAAGGAAAGGAGGCCAAGAGGGGGTAGCGCTAGAGTTGGAGATCAGTGCCTGTCAGATCTAGGGCAATGGAGTCACTATCTGCCCAGTGTTGGAGGAAACCCACCTGGAAAATACCCCGATCTACAGACCCAAAAAAGTGTTTGGCCGGAAAAGTTAGTCTACGGGGAAAACTAGCAGCAAGGTAGGCTAGCGCTAGGGTTTGAAAAGTCAATTTCTCAAATCTAGGACAATCTGGAGACCACCAGCTCAACGTTGAAGGTGATTTGGAGAGAGGAGGACCCGATCTACAAACCCAAGAAGGAATTTTGCCAGAAAAATCAAATCTCGAAAAAAAGTCAGAATTTCATGAGTAGCATTGGGGTTTGAGCAGACAGTTTTCCAGATCTAGGGAAAACCAACCACTTTCAGATCAGCATTGAGGGTGAATTGGGGAGGGGAAAACCTGATCTACAAAACCCAACAGTGGTTTGTCCAGAGATCGAGCGGTTTATTTTTTAGTATTTTTGGTTTTTAATTATTTATGGAATGGGTTGAGATCCGGAAGAAAGGAACTAACCTACAGATCTTACCTGGAAATCCTTGTAGATGCCTTGAAGGTGATGATCCTTGCTATCCCAATCAATTTGAGAAGACCTGTGTGATTTCTAAGCCCAACGTTTTGCTCCAAGTGACCAATGCGCCCTCTCTCCTGCACAAGCAAACGTCAACAATATCAGATTTACTGTGTCATGAGAAAAAGACAAGATCTACAGAAAAATAACAAGATTTAATCATAGATCACAATGAAGCTAATGAAAACCCCCTGTTACAGACGAAACCAAGCCAAGTGAGTTGAGGTCCCCCTGCAAAAACGCCTAAGTGAAGTAGCCCTCCTGTAGACAAGACAATGATCCCAAAAAAATATATAGATTTCACACAAATTTCCCAAATGCTAGGAAGCAAAAGACTTTCCAATCACCATCTAAGAACACCAAATGCAAAGGAGATCCAAAAAATATCCACAAGAAAGTTTTTCTATTAATCAGATCCAAGAGCCAAAGACCACTTACAAATGAGAAGCTCTCTCCTTTAAATAGGAACGAGAGAACCAAAATCCTAACCACTTTCAAAACGAGTGGCTAAGATTAAAAGATATAAATGTTCTAATCAATGGTTGAGATGAGCTCAACATACAATATACATGGATCAATATAACCATAAAGTACCAAAGTGGACTAGATCACCCAAAAAGAGGGTACCTCACTCAACAAGAAATAAATGAAGCACATGGTGGGTCCATGGAGTGTTAACTAACTCCTCTAGGTGTTCCCATGGCACAATAAAAAAATATAATATTTTAATTTTTTGACTTTGTGCCTCCTTGAGGAAATCGTGATCCTCCCAAAAGCTCCAAAAAAAAATAATATAAAAATACCCCCAAATATAGGTGTGGGCCCAATCAAGTGCTACAACTGCTGGAGAAGGTGTGGAGGACATCACACTTATCATCATGACTCATCCCATGTCATTTCCTTGCCTTAGTAGCCCAAATCAATTTCTTCAATAGCCATTTAATCATTTTTTTAATCTGCCTTGGGAAATGTGACACTGCCAAAACAACCTCCTAGGGTGCCTGCATTGTCCAACTGAGCCCACTAGGATTTCTGGGATGGGGGTACTATGGTACAATCAAGTGGCTGCACCCCCTATGCCACATACAGCGCCCTGGGAGATCCAATAAAAACATCTCCCTGCTCAGACACATCATCCTGTGAAGCAAAACTGCATCAGAAGGGTAAAATAAGCCTGACCATCTCTACAAGTGCCCGAAACTAAAAATAATCTATCTCACTAGAATCAGAGAGTCCAAATCCATCTAGGGTGTATACTCATACCCTTTCCAGGTCTCTACCTGATCATCAACAATATCCAATAGACAATATAATCACCTATAAATGACTAGATACCAATAATATAACTCAGACTGTCATCCATCTACTGCAAGTGTTACAAGGCTAAGACATGCTCTACAAATCATTTAAGTAACACTCATAACAAGTAGCAGTCACCTCACTGGCGGTACATCAACCAAATACATATATAGGGTTTTATTTATTATTACTCAGACCAGACTTTCAAGACTATACTCACTTCATAGTTGTAGTCAATTTGCTAGTGAAGGGTGAAGGATAAAATTTACAGGGTTAGGACAAAGGATGACTACGAATTCAACATTGTGACACTTCGGATATGGAAAGGGAATACTCACTATAACCATATGCTGGACAAACAACAACACAGGGAATGGCAGTGCCTCACAAATGGTTGAGTTGTTTAGAGAGTGCTTATTCAACTTAGGCATCATGTCTACATCAAGTTTGATCCAAGTTCATTAGGATCATCAATTTTATTTCCATGGCCTTTTTGGCCTATATGACCCTTTGGGACTTCACCAGTGCTTAAAAGCACAGCTAATTGCAGCTTTCATCAAGGACATATTCAAATTTATAAGGTCAGCAATATTCAGATATAACATATATTTAACCATTTCTTTTGGGACCTTTTCTTATACCCTTTGCGGGGTATTTTAGCATTTCATTGCTCTTGCCCTTTACTAACATATGTTAAGAAACACATTCTAGAGTTTACAATTTCCATGGGTGCATATATAAGTAGTACATGAGCTTTTAGTTTTAGCCAACAACACCTCAAGTGACCAGGGAGAGTTCTGCATAGTGCCAAACATTGGGACAACCGACCAGAATGATTTAGGCATACAATCCAACTTACCAAAGGCAAGCTCTGTCACCAACTCAGAGCTGAGACACAATATAAATAGGGAGGTTTGTCCAACAAAGGTTCTAGCGGAGAAAGGTCCACCATGCCACAAGTCAAGTAGTAAGTCGGGTTAAAACAAAACTAGAAGGAAATGGATGGGTGGAGACAATGAACAATGAATCCAACACTAGCAAGCCAGAGTATGGTGGGAATGACTACCTCTATTCTCCCTAAGGAGGGTAAAACCAATGAGTATAGATTAGGAATTTCCAAGTCTAAATAGGGACATCAATACATAATACAAATACATCCAAGTCCATATATTTATGACCGCCAGATCATGACACTAAATGCTAGTATATGTCACAAAGATGAGTATAAGAGCAATGATAGCCATAACACAATATAATAAATGTTGAGTCATAACCATGCGAATAATCCATCTGAACCATCATTTGTCCAATGAGAAATACTGATACAAATCTAGGCATCACTAACTGCTCTCCAAAATGACTAAATGGCTACATCAGTCCTCAAATCTGAGTGTCCTGAGACTCAATCCTGACATGGGAGAGTACTATAGTCCACTAACAAAATAATGATCCGTCAAAACTGCTCATCTCAGCATCTCATATGTAAGAGATCTGGCTAAAAAAATGTACTGTATTTGAAAAATAGAATACGGTAGCCCGACTACTATATATGTGATAACAATAACCATAACACAATATAATAAATGTTGAGTCATAACCATGCAAATAATCCATCTTTACCATCATCTGTCCAATGAGAAAACACTAAAACCAATCTGGGCATCATCAACTACTCTGTAAATGACTAAATGGCTACATCAGTTCTCGAATCTGAGTGTCCTAAGACTCAGTCCTAACAAGGGAGAGTATAATAGTCCAGTAACAAAATAATGATCCATTAAAAATTCTCATCTCAGCATCTCATATGTAAGAGATCTGGCTAAAAAATGTGTTGTATCTGAAAAATAGAATATGGTAGCCTGGCTACTATATATGTGATAACAGACTTTATGCCAATTTGTCGTATCTTTAGCAATAAAATGTCATGTTGATGCTTCGTTAACGAAAAATGACCTTAAATGACTTTTTGATCACCCGGAGTGTATGAAAAGCAATGTTCCCCCAAGTTTCTGGGACGCGGGAGCGGGGAAACGTACATTGGGGACATGTGGAGACCAGTGTAACGAATATCGCCGATACATCGACAACATCGCGATATATCGCAATGTTAACTCACTGGCGATATATCGCCCCGATATTTTCTCGATTTTTTTGGCGATTTTTTTCCGATTTTATTGTGAAATTTGTCGATTTTATCACGATATTTGCCGATTTTTTCAAATATATTGTGATTTTTTTCTTTTTTGTATTTTTTAATATTTTTTTATTTTTTTATTTTGCCGATATGTTGTCGATGTTTGCCGACATTTTCGTCGATAAATCCGATAATTTCTTTTTGGACCCTTGGCGATATATTTGCCGACACGATATTTGTAACATTGGTGGAGACCACCCCCAAATTTTAGCAAAATTCGAGGGGGCATCCAAGTCTTAATAAAATATAATATTATAAATTATTAAATCCTAGCAATAACAGTTCAATGATTCATCCCATGTAAACTACTAAAAGGGGGGGCGTCTGGGAGCCCCCCAGTTTCAGGAGGGGGCATGTGGGAGCCCCCCTTCACCGGAGCGCGCTGCAGAACAGGGGGACGTGCCTCCTTGTGCATTTTTGAGAGTTTCCAGATTTTGGGGACGCTGGGAAACGTTTCCCCAGGAGCCCCCGAGCCCCCAGGGCGCAGGGAGCAAGGGTGGCGCGCCCCCGACCCTGGGGGGCGAGTCCCCGTGTAACACTGATGAAAAGTGGGTCCGGGGTAAAGAGTATGCTCGAAGTGTGAAAACGAGCATCCACAAGCCAAATTCTGCCTCCTAATCAAGCTTTTATGCCATTTACAGTTTTTTAAACTAAACCATTAGCCTAAAAAAGCGGAAAAAAATATTTTCTCAGATTTGAACAAAAACCTAGGGGAACCTCCGCTCTGTTTAGTTTAAATTAATATGAGAAGTCATCTTAATTTAAATTAATATGAGAGGTCTTCTTATATTTAGACAGTTATTCTCATATTAATTTAAATTAAACACAGCTACAAGTCTACTTACCTGGTTGCAGATGCTTCCCGGTTTTAGCTGTCCCTCTATCCTCCAGCAGCCAAGGCTCTCTTCTGCAACAGATTTGGCAGGACAACTCTCCACCCAACCAACCCTCGGCTGATAGATGAGACCCCTGATCCCCCAACAGATAAATCTATGCCAGCTTCTTTTCCTCACCGCACAACCCTCAATCCTCTTGACAAGTCTCCACACCAGAAACTCAGTCCAGAAAAAAAAAATACTAGAGAAGAGAGTCCCACTCTGGTAAACCACTTAACATTCCCTAAAAGACCCATCATCAATAGACGTGACCCAGTAATTCAGACCAAACAAGCATGCCCCCAATCTTCCCGAATCCCCCCTTTTATGCAGATAATTCAGATAATTAATTAATTTAAATTTATTTTGCAGGAACACCAAGTGGCCTCCATGCACTTTATTTATCTTAATCAATTTTTATTAACCTTACTAAGTTTTCATTTGTTATAACTATTTTCCTATTCTCAAATTAAATAATATCTAATTTATTAATATGTTCCTAATAGCTAACTAGGCTTCTAATAGCTTAACTAATCCTAATTAATCTTCCAGGGTGTTACATACACAATGGAAGCAACCTCCAACGATGGTACGAACATAACTTATCCATGTTAATGAGAGTAAACTGGCATATTGTTTAAGGTTGTTTTCCATCAATACCACATACTCTTTGGTGGCTACAGTCAGATATCAAGGAAAACATGTGCACAATGATAATGCCCATTATCAGAAAAACTGCTGCATAGAAAGTCCATAGGTGTCATCCTACCAAGTGTCATGAAAAATGGTCCTTTGACACCACTTACAAAATATGGTGTAACAGACAGCGGTCTACATAGTTTTATGCATATTTCTCCATTGAGGGTACTTTTCACATTCCTCAAGTCAGATTTGCATATTTGGAGGCATGATTCATTATTATATGGATGTTGGGGCATACTTGCAAGACAAAGGGGAAGACTCTAGGAGGATGCCCTACACTAAAAGTTGAAATGTGGCACATGAGCTCTGCTTATAAAGCCAAACACATGATTCTAGGAGTATTCGTCATCCAAGGAGGCTTTGTTATGTTCTATGACCCTACTCATTGATAAAGGAGCACAGTTGAAGAGGGAATCCTTGTTTTGAGGAGATTAATGAACATCTCCCCCCACTCTTGCACATATATCTTGGGCACATCTCCCTTTGGCAGTTTTTAAGCATTTTTTGGGTGAAGAAATGGTCAAAGGGGGGGATAGCTTGTAAAAAACCCTACCTCAGGTGTCAAAAATAGTTCAAGCTCTCACAGGTCCTAATGTCTTTCTTAGGCATGCAACGCTCCAATTACTGGAGCTTGTTGGGCATCAAACCTGCTGAAATCCTTTGCTACCAACTGCTTCTCATAGGTCATTTCCATCTCCATTCATTGGATGGAAGAATTTCAGCAATATAACTTGACACTGCTAGATTTTCTAATTCATGATCATAAATCTGCACTCAAAGGTTTTACCCTCCAGCGGAAATTTAAAGCGTTAAAGAAGCACAAATTAAAATTTCAGATTTTTGAAGACTTAAAGCATAGGAATATAGACCAGGAGTGTGGACTCTGTATATCAAAGTTTCAGATCAATCCAGCAAGTGACATAGTCATAGATCTGAGAAATACTAAATCTGCAAATCAAGACCAGCAAGCTAGAAATCTGTCGCAGCAATCACATAACTTATCGTTAACACTAAATGAATAATTAAAATAACTACTTGTTTTCCGATGCTCTCTCCATTTCTTATTTATAGAATAAGAGGGGTCCATGCTTACAAAATGTCCAAGAATAGAGAAGTGTGACTCTCCAAGCAATGCGCCCCACATTTGACAAGATTGTGTAGACACATGCCAAGAACAGTCCTCCATGTTGTGGCTACATGTCAACACACTCCAAACAAACTTCTATATGTAACTCCTTGAGTAATGGACCTTAAATGTGCCAAGAATAGGTAGATACACGCTAGCACATGCTAAGCACAGTCCTCTATGTGGCAAGCACACACACTAACACATGCCAAAGCACTCAATTCATTATGAAAATGCAAATAACTCACCATTGACTAATCATTAGTCAACCAATCAACTCTATTATAAATAGAACTGCTAAAAATAGAAAAGACCTAAAATTAGGAAATGACAGACTGTGATTGTTAATGAAGAAAATGCTTAGAGCAACAAAAAACTAACAAGATAGACCCATAGTTAGAAAAAAGCAGCTGGTATTTGCCTAATAATCCATCTCAAATCATCAACATAATCCTATTGAAACAATGTTTCCATGCTACATGCATGAGTAAAAAATCAATGTTTGTTGGTACTTGTGGAAAGAAAAATGGACAGAAGAAAACAAATATTTTCTACGAGATATATATAGCTCAAGAAGAGGGAATAATAGTCATGATTGACTAATTTTAATTCCAAGGAAAACCTTATGGGATCCCCCAACTTCCCCAAAATATACAGATGGAGGGGGCTCAACCGCTAGCCACAATAGCAGTTGGTAACCTCAAGGGAGTAGACTGGATTTGAACCTTTGACATATGGCCTCCCCGCCAACAACAAGCCTTGGGAAGATGGTTCAACCGATTGAGCTAACCCTTGGGGTTTGGTTACAACTAACTTGTAAATAAGGTCGACCAAATTTTCATACCAACTAATACTTGTAAAAATGGAGACTACAATCCTTGATCAGGTGGAGAAATAGTTTCCAAAAAATGACTGATTTGTGATAGACCAAAAGAAAATGGTAATAAAGTTATATATATATAGCCCGATGGGTTAACTCAAGTGGTTGAGAGCTATGAGTTGTAAGCAGAAGGTTTCGGGGTCAAATCCTCAAGTGGTTGAGAGCTATGAGTTGTAAGCAGAAGGTTTCGGGGTCAAATCCTCAAGTGGCTATGTATAGATATATAAGGGCCTCACTTGATGTCCCCACCGGGTTAGGCCTGTAATCAGAACCAGCAAGGTGCATCCCCTTCGGGTGGGCCCCCTATGAATTCTTCCAGTGGACGTAGCAACTCCTCTCCGGGGTTCTGAACCACATTGAAAAAAATAAATATATATATATATACATATATGGGACACCCCCTCTATATATTTATATACCCCACAATTGTGGGGTATATATATGCGGGTACAGACATGTCCCCTATATCCCCTGAAATTGTGGGGGTCTCCACCCATTCCCAAAATTTGATCTGTATCTAAATAAGTACAACAAAGCTAGTAAAGGGATAGACCAAAACAGATAAACCCTCCCATAACAAGAAAGGAAATCTGTGAAAGAATTGGAACATGCAGATTATTGTGAAGAAATTTCAGGGATGAATCAACTAGGGTCCCAAAATAAAGCAGAGGAAATTTGGCATTTTACGAAGTAAGCATTTTTGGCATTTGGGTCAATTATTTGCAACCAAGTATGGGAACTTATATCCATGCTGCAAGGTTCCATATAAGTGGTCATAACTGTATTTACCTTAAAATCTGGTCTACTTGGTCAGTATATATTTTATTGCAATTTTGGTCGTAGGCTTGTCCTCGCTTTATGATCCATCCAGCATTTAGATGTTTCCTTGAATATTCTTTTGAGGACCCATTCTGTGCAGACTTTGCATACCCAAACTAAATATTACAGATCTACTAGAAATCCTTGGAGCGGTAATACTCAACTTTTATATGTCTAAACAAAGTCCCTATGCAGTAGCAGGCATTATAATCTACAGTTCATCTTGGGCAAGTCGTAATCAAATGCTTGTAACAGACTTTCAGCTATATATTTCTGACGTATAGTGTTGATCTAGCCCTCTAATTTCAATTTATTTGTTTCATAGTGTCATAGAAAGCTTTTTGTACACAATGTGTTAGCTGTCATGTATTTCGTGAAAAAGACTACTTTATTAGAGCCTAAATCTTGATACCTTTTGAATTCAAGGGAGGAAACAGCAACTACTGTTTAGATTTAAATGTAATCTTCTTTTTTAGTTGAATTGGAATGCAGGTGCACACAAGAAGAAAGGGGAAACCATTAGAGAAAATAAATACCCCACAGAAACTACCCATCAACCTGGATTATATCAGTATACAATTACGTTCTTGATGTCTTCCGTAATTTGTGAAGTTATGAATGTTTGAATTTTTAAAGTCTTCATTTGACCAAATGCCACCCATTCATACACACATATATAGTTCTGTCTGACGTGTACAATGATGTTTTTCGCTATACCCAATTTTTTGCAGGGCGATACAGCATGGGGGGCTCTCAAGGCAGGACAATTCATGGAAGAGCCTGAGCCCGTTTTCAAAAGAATTGAAGATTTAGAGGAAAATCTCAAAAACATGAAAGAAACGAAGAAGAGTGGCAAAAATAAGACAAAGGCTCACGAACAAGGTACAGAAAATGCATGCATAGCTTGCAAATCAACCAATAATATGTCTACCATCACAGAACTTTAATACTTCAAACATTAGATACCACTACACATTTCCAGAAGTAGCAGAGATATGGAATGGTGAACATGGCTTCTCTTCTCCTTAAGGATTATGTCGGAAGGACTCTCATTCTAGTATGCAAGATAATGTCCATGGAAAGCCTCGTGTTGTGTAGAAAATTAATTGCAAGGCTTGCACAAGTGGAGTGGAATGGTAGTATCTTCAAACAAGATTTCCAAAGAAGATTGTATTTGCCTGTGCCTTGATCCCATATCACTTCCATTTTTTGTTATTTCTAGTCAAGGCCAAAGAGATTTATTGTTTGTGATCTAATCAGATTCCAAAGCAAATCTGATTTCTATGACGACCATTGTTTGAAGCTTTTCAATCTCATTCATTTTCTCCATTATAATTATTTCAAAAGCATAGCCATATAAGGATAAATGGCATTCAAGTCTTGCTTGCCATTTTATGATGAAGATTGCATTGTTTGTTGGAAGCTTTGGGACTATATCGCAAGGATGACTTTTATAATAATTCTTGCATTTTATTTAGGGTTAGGTAATAGCATATTTTAAGTTTTAGCATTAAGTAGTGTAATATATTTGGACTTTTAGAAATGACATGGTTGAAAAGAACCCACATAAGCATTAGGTAGTGTAATATATTTGGACTTTTAAAAAGGACGTGGTTGAAAAGAACCCACATCCACATAAGCTAAACTCTAGTGCGCCCAAGATATAAAAATTAATAGTTTTTGAAATGGTGGAAATTTAGAATATAATCATATAGTTTATAGATGAGTATAAAAGTGAATGCTATAATAGAGTTATAGGGAGGCAGGGACTAAGAAAAATAAGAAAAATATGGAGCAATTCGAAATTGTCTTTTAACATTTATGTTGTGAGTTGGGTGAAAATCAAATCATCAATTTAATATTAAAAAATGAAATTCAGAAATCAAATCATTAATAACATTTTGATTTAAGATATTGAAAAATTGAAAATCAAAAAGCACTTTGAAAGTAAAGATAACAAGGATTGTATAAATTTATACAATGTAAGTATAGCATGAGGTTTAACTTGATATTTCAAAGCTCAAATGACTTATAAGATGTAATTTGATGTGATAACAATTATTAAGTATTTAATGATTACAAAATTAATAAAAAAGGTAATTTTTTCATTTTTTTATTTTTATTTTACCTAAAGTCAATTGAATTATGTAATGGCTTTAAATCATACTAAAACAAGATCCACGTAGTGGCAATTTGTTAGAACTTTAAAATAGCAATATA
>LPNX011057995.1:1966022-1978981 GCA_001517045.1 Pseudotsuga menziesii | reverse complement strand
AAGTGAATTGTGAGTACTTTACTTGAAAATACCAATAATATTATTTTATGAGAAAGTGTGAAATGACTTTTATTGTGAGTACTTCACTTTATGACTTAAAAGTTCTTGTACCACTACCTTGGTTAACTATGGGTTTTCATCCACTATAGAAAATGTGACAAATAAGCATTCTTAACTCATGCAATGCCACCTCAACCATGGGGGATGATGTCATCTACTAGAATATAATTGGTTGATTTTTATAGTACATTTTAGTCCTTTTGAGGCCCATTTTTGACCTCAAATTCTCTCTAATGTTTGTCTCTTTCAACCTTAATTGCAATATATACAAGGATCACTAAAAGAATAACCATGCACAAAAACAGAAGAGCACAAAGAATTTATCCTGGGAAACCCTTCAAGGGAGAAAACCAACAACCTTTCTTACTCAGAAATGACAGTCCAAATTACTAGTACAATTAGATATAAGAGTGATCTATAACAACAAAGAGATCACATCGAAGAATAAAACAAAGAAGTAACCCCAGAAAATGGCCTTCTTCAACCCTTGAGCGAACTTGCTTGAGTGTATCAAATGAGGAGGGTGTCACCTTTATCTATACTTGATTTATGTTTGACTTTTTCACTGGGGTTGACTTGTCTTCTAGAACAATAAAGTACAATTTATTAATTGTTTTCTTTTGGGCTGAGTTGGCTAGTGAGGATACCTCACGTAGCTACAAACATCAACACTCCATATTAGCTAGGGAGTTATCATCATGTTGAAACACATATGGATATCATCTTATCATCACGGCTAGTCTGGTACATCTTGTCATCATAAGAAAGGTCGCATCTGATTAAATGCTTTTGACCAGAACAACTACTTACACTAAAACTTTGTTCTCCACTAGAACCACATCACCTTTCCAATTGTAATATCTTATATGTTTGATCAACTTGGCCATCCTAGACCGAAGAGTATTACTTCCTCATGCACTTTATCAGTTTAAAACTTGAAAGGAGACCACACTCCCTAGGAAGACACTTCTTCCAAGCACTTTATCGATCTCAAATCGAAGGGAGGATATACTCCCCAAAAGGACGCCTTCTTCCAAGCACTTTATCGATCTAAAATCGAAGGGAGGCTATACTCCCCAGGAAGACACTTCTTCCAGTTTACCAGTCATTACAACTGGAAGGTGGTGATGACTATATATATATATATATATATATATATATATAACATAAGAAGATATGTAAATATGGAGTTATTTCCCATTAGGTGATTTTTCAGTTGAATAATCTTTGAGAATATCTAGATACGGATATTACATACAACTAGTCCACCCCTTTGGGCCCATACTCCACACAGGAGCACTCTCCACATAGGAGAACATATTGAAGAAAATAACTTGGCATTAATATGAAAACTTCCATTCGCACATTCTGTTAAACACTTGAACATCTAGGGTTTTAATAAAAAATTTACTCATAAATTTTACAATTTCAACCACCACTTCAAGATCTTCTCAAACATTGAAGTATCAATCAAACACATGAAAACATAGATATTTTTGTTCAAAAGACCAGGAAAAACCCCAACTCCGGCGAAAACCCTAAGAAGATTTTTCATTAAGAAGAGTATAAATTTCAATACACTAAAATTTTCCTTCCAAACCCTCACAAACAAAATTTCACAAAATCTGAAATAGCAGTAAAATAACTCAAACATAATTTATCTCGAAATCTATGCCAACCTCGAAATTCGTCCCTGATAACTGTCAAACGCCCTGTTGTACGAAATGTACTATCTACTATACTTTTTCCTCGATTTCTGAGCTCACCCGTGCCTACAATTAATGTTGTTGTCACTTCTTGGGATTCAAGCAAGATTCATTGGGATTTGAGCCCACACGTGTGGCTGCAATAAATGTTGTTGTACAGTTGTGACAATCTTCCTAGGGATGTGTGTCGCTCCTCTCTCTTGGAAATTGTGCCCTTCTCTTGGGAACTATTCTTTGTCTTCAATCTTCTTCTTCTTCTTTGATGGTGTGTCTCATTTGTCCTCTCTCTCTTTGTTTTATACTTTAAATTTTGTAACTATTGATCTTAACCATCTAATCTAGGGTTGAGATTCATTTACAAAATCAAGGGCCATCATTTAATACACTCACTTTTAATAATTAATTCACTTAAATTATTAAATAATCACTTAAGTGAGACCCGTTCTATAAAGTACAAAACATTAGTTTGTTTATATAAAAATCACTTAATAAATAAATATACAAAGGACAAAATCTAAGTCCTCATCATAACACCCACACCAAAAATATGAGTGAGGACTATCTCCATCTCCATCTCTAACTCCTGAAACAACTCCCTCTCTAACTCCTGAATATTAAATTGAGCACATAGATCTATGGACAAACGCACAACTCACAGGATAGATCACACAATTTACTCAGTTATTGAAGAATGAAACAGTGCAAAAATGGCTTACAGTGCAAAAAGAGTAATTAGATAATAATTACAATGAAGTACAATGGCTTTAATAGCCACAAGCAATTTGAATCCACATGAGGAAATTCGAATTGATTAGACTCTACTTGACTGTAGGTAACTAAGACCTTGTTTAAATCACTATTGGAGGACTCAATAGTTAACTGACCTTGTCTAAACCATAATCGGAGTTCATCGGAGTTCTAAAACACAACTCAAGTGTTACATTCAGTGTTGACTAAGGTTAACTGACTGTGGTAGGTGAGAAATGTGCCCCTCTTGAGTTCAGTCAAGTAAACCTAGCGCTAACTGAATGTAGAGGACTAGAACTGAATGTAACTGACTCCTAACTTAGCTTAACCAGTCATCAACTGAACTGAACTGGCCTTGGTTGGTTTCAGCAATCCCAGTGGCTCCTAATATGTAAAGATTGGTCTAGGAGGCTCATAAACTGATGTAATCAAGTGCAATCAGTGGTAGTGAGCCTCAATTAGTGTTCCCTACACTTTAGTAACTGAAACATGTGCCCCAATTAGGCCAAGTGGACCCAATGGTGTTAATGACTATAAATAGACTGGATGGACTCCCGATTTAGACATATGACCAAATTGGACAAGGGAGGATTAATAATCCTAACACCCCCTTGAATGCTAACTTGGACAATCTATGGGCCCTGGTAACTAAGACCATAGGTCACCCATTACATCAAGTAAAGTAAAGTAACTGCTCAAAAACAAGTGCTGGGGAAAAACCACATGGGAAAACCCCCCCCCCTCTAATTAAGCAGGTAGAATCAGGATCAATCTGGTTCTTCTGTGCACAGATATCTTGGGGCCTGGCATGTGAACCTCTCCATCATTATGTCTGGAGGAATTTTCCTCTTTGGAAGAAGAATGATATGCTCAACTAAATCAGAAATATAGACAGTTGCCGGATGAAGACTGGACCCATGTAGAGCAATTGAAGTCAATTGATAAGTGAGAAAATATTCTTGAGGATTCAGAACATGTGAGGAACACTCAAGAAACTGATATGTTGCAGCCATGAATAGCAAACCATGAGTGGTAAGAACAACCCCAAGTGTTAGGAGTAAGTGTCCAGGCGGATGCAGAAAATCTTTCTCTTTACCAGTTTTGTGAGGAGATGAGCATGTGATCAATAGTAGGGAAGCACTGGAACTGTTGAGAGCGAATGTTTGAGCTCCATAGTCTGATATAGCTTCTGAAATAGCTTATGAATCACATAATAAAATATCAACAAGCTCATATGAGGAAACTAACACCAAATCTCCATCAGCAGTTTTGAAGAGAAAGTGTGGTACTTGATTTTTCACACCGGAATTGGTGAGAGCAGCTACAAGCATGAATGAAAGCTCTTGGATTTTAAAATATGAACCAAATAATATCAGATCAGAAAGTAAATTAGATCTAAATAGGTTCAAAACAGATCCAAAACTGTGAAATGGAATCAAATCCCCAACAACAGTTTTGTAGGAGACTTGCGGTACTTGTTTCTTCACACTGTTGATGAGAACAGCTATAAGCAATACTGAAAGATTATGAATTTGATATATTAAACCAAGAAATATCAGATCAGATCTAAATAAGATCATATCAGATCCAATAAGGTTAATATCAGATTCAAATAAATGGTTAACCGAGACGGTGGATGCACAGCTTTCTTCTTTTTGAAAATTTTGAATTTTGGTGCATGCAATCCTGCAGAAATTTGCTGGAAAATATAGATCATGGGGAGTGAATGGAACACTATGGTAATCTGATATTTCTTCCAAAATATCCAAGGTAGCACATATTTGCACACCAACAGCAACATTAGAGGGAGAAAAATCAAATTTCTCTTCACTTTCGGAAGCAATTACTGGTAAATTTTGCACAGAATTCAAACGAAAATCACCGGTGAATGTTTGCATGGAAGTGCAGCAGTGTTTTTCTTCAATATCAGAGATTCGAATGTCTTCTTTTGTTTCAACAATATGAGGAGACGAGATATCAGAGATCTCATAAACTTTCGAAGCATCAGGAGAAGGAGTCACTGCATGGAGACTGTCTTCAATTCGAATTGACTGTGTAGAAGCTTCTGCTTCTTCTTCATCTTGAACAACTTCGTCAAAGAGAATGGAGGCTGAGAATTTTGGATCGAGAGTGCTTATGGTGCTAGATATTCTCTCCAAAATGCTATTATGATCCTCATCAATCACTCTAAAGGTTCTGTCCAATCTTGTCCAGAGTTCCTTCAGGTCTTCAATAGATCTAATGAGGTAGCGCAAGCTACGAGAAAGACTCGTTGCTATTGTTCTGAAGCTCCATCGCTTTTATTCAGCCAATCAATCTCACTAAAACACTCTTTATCAAGTACAATAGACACCTGACAGAGACCATGTCTCATTAGAGATGAAATCATCTTCTTCTTCCATTCTGAATAGTCTGTGGACAGAGAGAGAAGAGGAACTGGTGAATCCATTCAAAGTTGTACCTGCAAAATAAAAAAAAGGGCACCATAAGGTCGGACAGCCTGCACTTTTGGAATTTTCTTCACACCCAGCTTAGTTAATCAAGCAAGCTTGATCAACAATTCCTTTGCTTGGGGTATTAAGTGGTAAATTCTCCGCTTCTGGTGCAGTGCTGGAAGGAGCAATTTTGCTCAAAAAATGATCCAGTAGGAGATCTGAGGAGGAGAAGTGCCTTGTCCGTCGAGGCTCTGATACCATATTAAATTGAGCACATAGATCTATGGACAAACACACAACTCACAGGATAGATCACACAATTTACTTAGTTATTGAAGAACGAAACAGTGCAAAAATGGCTTGCAGCTGTGAATGCTTTTCATTAATCAAAGAGTAATTAGATAATAATTACAATGAAGTACAATGGCTTTAATAGCCACAAGCAATTTGAATCCACATGAGGAAATTCGAATTGATTAGACTCTACTTGACTGTAGGTAACTAAGACCCTGTCTAAATCACTATCGGAGGACTAAATAGTTAACTGACCTTGTCTAAACCATAACCAGAGTTCATCGCAGTTCTAAAACACAACTCAAGTGTTACATTCAGTGTTGACTAAGGCTAACTGACTGTGGTAGGTGAGAAATGCGCCCCTCCTGAGTTCAGTCAAGTAAACCTAGCGCTAACTGAATGTAGAGGACTAGAACTAAATGTAACTGACTCCTAACTTAGCTTAACTAGTCATCAACTAAACTGAACTGACCTTGGTTGGTTTTGGCAATCCCAGTGGCTCCTAAATTATAGGGATTGGTTTAGGAGGCTCCTAAACTGATGCAATCAAGTGCAATCAGTGGCAGTGAGCCTAAATTAGTGTTCCCCACACTTTAGTAACTGAAACATGTGCCCCAATTAGACCAAGTGGACCCAATGGTGTTAATGGCTATAAATAGACTAGATGGACACCCGATTTAGACATGACTCCCGATTTAGACATATGACCAAATTGGATAAGGGAGGATTAATAATCCTAACACTGAAACAACTCCCTCCTACTTTGGAATCTCTCTCGGATACAAGTGTTCAACACCAAACTGGAACTCTAAATCCTGAGACTCAACTTGAGCCTCATCCACTTGCTCATCACCATCTTCACTACACTGGTTGAGTCTCCTTCCAGTGCTCTGAAGAGAATCACTCTCCTCATCAAAAGCATGCACATCAGATGTAACTCTTGCCTCATCCTCTAACTCTGACATCCACCCACCTACTCCTGGGCGTACAATATGCCCTTGCAAAACATAAAGCTTATCCCTAGGATCTCCTAACAGAATGGTAGTACCAATAGACTCATCTCTACGATACAAGAAAACATGACCAGGCCTCACCATCATCCCATAACCTTCATCCTCAAAGGCTGATATTGAGAGTTTGTTAACTCTCATCCCAGGAACAAAGACACTCTATGTATCTCCAAGACCTCGCTGAGGTCTAGTTGGAACCTGATTGTTCCAACCCCTCGTATCACCACCTGTGGATTGTCTATATCTATCTGAACATAGTGTCCTAGTCCCAACTCCGTGACAATCCGAAAGATATCATAGATTCCAGGCATGTGTTTGGTTGCTCCACTGTCAACAACCCAGACCTTCTAAAAACCAAAGCTCCATATACTATAATCGATAGAGACGAGAGAAAACTCTTGCTAAAACTTTGTTGCATAGTCTTCTACTATCCCAGACATTGCCATGTTTCTCTTTTTCTTCCCTTTCTTCTTCTCATGACATATAGAGGCATAATGTCCCATCTAACCACACTGATAACATTTGACTTGACTAATGTCTTCCTTCCTGTTTTTAGCTTTTGTTGCAAGTGCCATGTTCTGCTTGACTTCTTCACTGACCTGACTGCCCTGGGATCCCTCTCGAATCTCCTACTGAGTAAAGTCATCCCACACTCTAGACCAATTGGGAAGCTTGTCTCTACCTACAATGCACTTCACAAAGGTGTCTCACTTCTTGGTGAAACCGTTCAGGGCTATCCTTACCAATTCTGAGTTAGGTACAATATCTCCTACAACTACCAACTCATCATTGACTTGCGCCACACAAGTAGGAGGCCACACCCTTGTCCTTGTTCATCTTGACATTGTGTAGCTTGTCCTTTAGTGCCATCTTGCAGTTCGTCTTCTTGGATTCAAACAATTGATTCAGTGTATCCCACATGTCATTAGTTATTCTATTTTATGTTAAATGTGGGATGAGATGGTCTTTTACTCCATCTAGGATCACACTCTGGGCTTTGGCTTCAAGGGATTCAAACTCTTCTAGTTCATCCTTGTTTGTAGGTTTGGTCATCTTGGTGTTTACAAAACTCCATATTTTCCATTCTTTTAATACGACAACAATCTTTAATTTCCATTAATTGAAATACAACACAACTTCTTTGAATTGTGAATCAAATCTTGAACCCTACTTCAGTAGAGCTATGATACCATGAAGAAAATAACTTGACATTAATATGAAAACTTCCATTTACACATTCTGTCAAACACTTGAACATCTAGGATTTTAATGAAAAAAGTTACTCATAAATTTTAAAATTAAAACCACCACTTTAAGATCTTCTCAAACACTGAAGTATCAATCAAACACATGAAAACACAAATATTTTTGCTCAAAAGACCAGGAAAAACCCCAACTCCAAGGAAAACCTGAAGAAGAAGATTTTTCAGTAAGAAGAGCAGAAATTTCAATACACTGAAATTTTCCTTCCAAACCCTCACAAGAAAATTTTCACAAATCTGAAATAGCAACAAAATAACTCAGAAATAGAATTTATCTCGAAATTTGTGTCAACCTCGAAATTTGTTCATGAAAGCTGTTGTATAGGCTACTGTATAGACTATATTGTCTATTGTACTTTTTTTCCTTGTTTTCTAAGCCCACACGTGCCTGCAATTAATGATGTACGATTTCCATTTAATGTCGTTGTCACTTCTTGGGATTTGAGCTCACACATGTGGTCGCAATAAATGTTTTGTACAACTGCTACAGGATGCCTACTGATGTGTGCTACTCCTCTCTCTTGGAAATTGTTCCCTTCTTTCCTTGGGAACTATTCTTTGTCTTCAATCTTCTTCTTCTTCTTTGATGGTGTCTCATTTGTCCTCTCTCTCTTTGTTTTATACTTTAAATTTTGCAACTACTTATCTTAACCACCTAACATATGGTTGATCGAGGAGGAACATCTCATAGTCGATCAAAATTGAATTCTTCAAAAAGTAAATTAAATCTTACATGGTGAAAGAGCTCGTGAAGAGCTTTCCGACAAGGCTTGTTTCATGAAAAAAGACCTCCGGAGGCAGAAGGTTTTAATATTTGAAGTTTCGACATGAATGGTTAAAAATGGCAAAGCAACTAGTTAATTTGGTAAAAAAAAGGGTATAAAGGTTGGTTTATTAAAAAATTGTGGAGTGCATGGGAATTGACCCCATGACCTCCAAAGTCCACAAAGTCTTCACAGAGCTTTACTAGCCAAGCCTCTCATCAATGGTTCTTAATAGCTATATGTGAGAGCTTTTATTTAATTTTGAGTTGAAAATTGTTTTGAAAAAAGGAGGGGGAAGGGATCAAGGGATAATCCCTCGACCCCATGGCCAACACCAAGGCCTTTGTGGAGGAGCCAAGTCACAACGAAGATGCCAAGTCAAGAGCTAAGTCACAACTGCCAGCACACAAGCCAACACAGCGACGGTCCAAAGAACAAGTGCCTACAAATACACAAATGAACAATGTAACTAAAACCATGTAATGGGGAAAGGTACACGGGCTTGAACCTGTGACCTCCTCCCCTACTGACAACGTTTTCAACCAACGCACCACTGGCATTCATTGTTAAGGGATGTGGCAAATATTACTTAAGAAATGCAAGCGAGGATATGGGGGCCCAAAAGAGTGCAGGGCCTACCGGCCTGCACCCCAAAACAGCCCAAAACAACCTCCAAAACCATTATAAAAACCATGGTTGGGCACATATTTTGAGACAAAGAGTTGAGCCCATTTGCACAAACTTCGAGGCAGGTACAGGGAATGATTCTCAAGGTGGGTTTGCACGTTCTCCAAGGTGGTATTGCATAGTTACTAAGGTGATTTTTTGCACAGTTATCGAGGCATTTTGGCATAGTTCCCATGGTTCATATAGCCATTAATGGGCACAAATATCGAGGTGGAATCGATATTGTTTTGTCTTTTATGCAAACAGAGTTTCTTGATTTGCATGCCAAAGGAGGCCTCAAGAAAACTTGGTCGAGTTTATACTCATTTTTCTCGAAATTTCGAGAGGATCATAGTGGTGATGTATGTTTTTGCTAGTTACTAATAGAAAATAGAAATGGTTCCAAAAACCCATTATTGTAAGCTTTGAAGACTGAATAAGACCAACCTTCCCATTGGAAGTAGCCCAGAGATGTAGTCGAGTAGGAGTGAACTCCGTTATCAGCTCTTGTCTATCATTTTCATGGTTTGCATACTTTTATTTGCTTGTGTGTGTTTAAGCATTTAAAAATTTTCAGTGTTTAAGCATGTTTATGAGTTCTTAACTTACAATATTTGATATGCAATTTCATGGATAATAAGATCAGTCATTTTTAGATCAAGTTTGGTATCATAGCAATTTTGATCTGGTTTCGTATTTTTATTGCTTCATTGGTTGCATTTACCATCTTGAATTGTGGATCAAATATGGAGAATTCACAAAACAACTATCCTTCTACTTTGGTATTTGCTAATCTTTGCAGAGACAAAAATTTCTTCAAACAATTCTCACTTATAAGGAAAAAGGTGAGCAAATTGTATAATGAAGAAAAAGAAAGTGTTGAGTTAAGAAGACAATTGGAAGAGTTGAAAAAATCGAAGCAAGAGACTCAAGAAAGACTTGAAGAAATGCAACATGAGATGCAAGTCAAGGAGGAGTTGTTAGCCAAGTATCAGCCTGACTTCTCAAAAAGTCCCTCTTCAACAAAAGATGACAAAATTTGTACTTTTTGTCCTCATTCAAAAGAATATCTTATGGATATTTCTTCTTCTACAGCTTCAACCAAAAAAAATGATGATACCTTAAGAGTAAAGGAGGTGTATTTGAACCGTTTTGTTTCTCAAACGAAAAATGAGGTACGTAGAAATAATGTTCATACAATGTCATTATCTTCTAATGTTGATTTAGGTTCTTTTGAAAAACATATGCGAGGGATTGACATGAAACTCATGAGAAATATGGGATTCAATGGAGGAGTCCTTGGCATCAACAACCAAGGTATTGTTCATCCAATTGAAGTTGAAGAACATTCCCGATACCAAGGATTGGGATATCAAGAGACAATGTTCAGTGAAAGCTCTTGGGAGAGTTTCTCTTACTGCCATAAGAGAGGACATAATAAGGATCGTTGTTGGCATTTACATCCATATGTGAAACCAAAATGGTTCAAATTCGGGAAGATAAAAAGGAAGATGAATGCAAGTAGTGGCTCAAAAACATCAAGCAATCAATTAGCTAAAAAGAATCTAAGGTATGCCTCAGATGATAGTTTTAATAGCATGAAAATGTAATATTTTGTACTTTCTGTGGAAGGGTCATCATATTACAGAATGTTGGAAATTTAAAGCTTATGGTACAAAAGTTGGTGCAATCCAAAGTAAGCCACAAAGAGAAGATCCTTCTCTTCGTGTATTGATGAAGGATGGTCTCCATCATTAAGAATCATGGAGAACAATTGTGTGTGATCAACCAAAGCAAGAAGCATCAATAGTTCAAACATCAATTCATGATGAAGCTTCGTCATTCAAAGAAGTTGTTGAAACTAAGAAAACCCTCAAGGAGCATTCATTCGAATAGTTGGGAAGGAACAATTGATCGAGCTTTGGCATAGTATTGCAACATTGTCACTAATAAAATATCTCCTAGTGTTGGAGATGGGAGTCCATGGTTTCTTTGGATGGTATTATGTGTGGTTTTTATCCTTAGATCTGTTAGACACACCGAGTACATAGAGAGGGGGGGTGAATATGTGTGTGTGCGGTCTTTATTACTTTTTCACTTTTAACAAACAACTAATTCATCAATGCATTATTCTACCATTTGCATAATCATTTCATAAACATCTTTCACTTCATCATATATAAATCATAAGCATCTGAATCATGAAGTCATAACAAGAACCATAGCACAAGAGAACACAACACCATATGATTTTGTAATTTTTTGTATTTGTTTTGGAACGACTACAACCATGAGGTAAGATCAGCACCTACTGATACAAAGAGCACCTACTCTTCATCCAGGACCTTGCCCGGTTTTCTTAGACCCTGCTAAGAAGGGTTTGAGGTATCCTAACCTCAAAAACAAGACAAGATTTCTTTTACAATTAAAGCTCACTATCACATCATTTCATCAATCACATCAACATCACCTATCTCTTCAATTTGTTTTGTTGTTGGTCAATCTCTGTTGCTCATCCTCTTCTCTGATCATCATTCTTCACTGCTGGTCATCCTCTTCTCATCATCTCTGCTCATCAACGCTGCTCATCAATGCTTGCTTCTCATCATTACTGTTGGTCATAGGTCTGCTCATCAACCATGTCATCAATTCTGCTGGTCACTGTCAAGTTATCATACAGGTGTTACAAATATCCGCTCTCATGCATCATCTTGATCAACATCTCATCGTCATCAATAGATAGGCATCAAAACAGTATCATCATCCACATATACATGTGTAGGGTTTATCTAGGTCAGACTTCAACTCTACAAATTATAGCAGACTGTATAGCATGCACCATCAACATCATTATCAATAGCAGGCTTATCAATCATAGTGTTGTCAAAACACTATAATCATGCATTTATCACTGTATCATATCACTCTGTAAACTTTACTGAGCTGAACATATCACTGTGTACTGAGCATCTTACTGATCACATCTGAGTCTACTGAACATATCACTGAGCATACTAAGCATATCACTGACATCTCACACACATATCTGTATACATATATATATCACTGTATATTGTACATACATTTCACTTCATTGTACTGTATATAAACTATACATTCATGCTTCATTTTAAAACTGCCCATAATATTTTCCTTAAATGATGTTTCATTAAATAATACCTTTTCTAGTTCATAGGCCTCACAAGGACTAATATATCATTGAAGGTACTCAGGCCTGATAACCCCATTTTGTCACATTTTCTTTCAAGAAATCTAGGATAAATATAATTAGTACATACCTCAGTCGGTCCAATTAACGGTCAACAAAAGGCTTGAGTTAGACCATAGAAAAGTCTGATATACAAACCCAGAAATTTCTGATGGTTGTGCTTGTGCTAGATTGGATATTGTATGCCTGAAATTAGTGCTAAAATAGAACACCTTTGAATGCTTGGATATCGTGGAGAAATGCAGGTTGATGTAGAATATCTATATGTGTGTATTCTGCTGCCTAAAGCAATCCAAACTTTAAACTTATGCTGCTGCCACAGTCATAAAAAAAAAAAACGTAAAAAAACGTTTATTGTTGCTCTTCAACAGTCCGAATTTCCTCAAAGAAATACACATTGTTTGAATTCACCACTTCATGCATGGGCTGCCATCAAAACTTGATCCCAAATCCCGATATTTTCTATTTCTAAATAATTATGCGGATACAACTGGGCTTACAAACTGCCAGGAAAAAATCCCTATTTTATAGGAAAAATTAGGGTTAGGGTTTGTGAGACAGAATGCACACTTACCACTGATAACTGGCTGAACTGCTGTAGATAAAGTCTACAAGTACTGAGATCTGGATCGGAGAGGAACTAATCTCTGTTGTATCTGGTGAACGCTCCAGCAATAAGACGCCCAATCAGAGAAAAAGGTGACGCCCTCAAGGAAGGAGGTGCCCGATGGATCCGCCGATTTGCAGGGCTGATACCCTTGCTGTGCCGGAGAGATTGGATAGAAT